>SKCR01042568.1:0-211774 GCA_019454045.1 Zanthoxylum bungeanum
CGACAGAAGTTGCTTGTGGTGGCACTGGGTCCGGTATGGATCTTTTAAAATTTTCTTTGTCTTCTCCCTTTGTTGTAGTAGCCAAGATCAATCATTTGTTGTCCAACACTTGGATCAACCACTCGATCTTCGGAACTACGACTCGAAACTAACAAACCGAAGTGTGGGCTTCACTCATAAAGATTAAACCTCTAAACTATTTAGAGATTTAAGATGTCACAATGGTGTTTGGCTCTTTGGAATTTCAAACACTCTCACAAAACTTGTGAATATTTGAACTCTCTCTATTTTCTCTCAAATCTTTCTCACAACAATTGTGTGAATGTTTGTAAAATGTTAACCTTAGGAAGTGAGAGAAATGATATAGATTATATTATCTTACACAAGCCAACTAACCGTGTCTTTAAGCATCTAATGCTTTCTTGCAATGACCAACACAAAAATGTGAATGCCATACCAAAGTATAAGAAAAGTTAAGCTAAAGATAAAGACTTTGTCATTAAGCATCGAATGCTTTCTTTCAATGGCAAAAACTTAAATGTGGAGACCATACCAAAGCATAAAATGTATTAGCTAATGACAAATACATTAGGTGTATACATGCCACCTAATAGACATAATTGTTTGGATGACATGGTAAGTCATATGACTTTGTCTCCAATGGTAAATAAAAATCAATATCTTAATAATGATTTATTTACCTTCAATTATGTTGTAGTAATTATCTCATAATTATTATCAACTTGATTATCTCATAATCAATACTTGATTATCTCATAATCAAAGAATTCTAGAAAATATTAAATTAAACTAATTTAACATAGTTTTCATTTGTGACAATAAATATTATTAATCTCATTAATAATATATAAATATAAAGTGAGCATATAATTAGACAATCTAATTATATTCAATTTGGAAACCCTCGGTGAGTTATGCTAGGTTACATAACTTTTGAATTTAATTTTGGTGGTTACACTTTTTGAAAGGTAATTGCATTTTTAATTTTGTAACATATCTTTCATTATGGTAATTGAATTTGATGTTGCAAAATTAATTAAAAATTATATGCCTTGGCCGAAAATCACAATGGTGGAAGGGGAAATGATTTGCTTGTTTTATAAACAAATAACCCTAAGTATAAAAGAAAATCGGATTTTTCTTTTTGCCTTAATCTCACATTTTGCAACCTTAGCCACCTCTCTTCTTCTTCACTATTCTCTCAAGTGTTGATAAAAATTAAGGAAGAACAAAAGAAGAAAAAAGAAAATAAAATACTTGTGTGACATTAATCTCTAAAGGGTTTAAGGATTAATTTTCTGAGTGTAGTCCACACTAGTTTCTGTTGGTAACGAGACATAGCTTGGAAGACTTTATGGGGTCGAATAAATAATCATCTCCCTCCTTATTTCTTAACCCACGACAGTGAGCATTGTTTTTGCTCACTACCGCGCAAAGAGTTTATGTTTTGGGGCTCGGTTTGTTTCGGTTTTAATCCAGAATTTTTTGGGAACACATGGGGTTGTTTTGGGGCTGTGTTGGGACTATTTATGGCTGAAAAATCGGACCTGAAATATAGCAGAAACTAATTCATACAGGGGCTGAACTGGGCAGCGAATTTGGTGCATTTCGTGTCCAAAACAGTCCAGTTTTTGTGTCGCTATTCGGGGGCTGTTTTGGGGCTGAAATTTTATCCAAAACAGAAGCAAAAATTTAGTCTTGGTATTGGTAACATTCGGCCACTCAAAGAGAAGGGTAGAAAAAATTTAAAGTCTGATCCAGGTGCCTAACATGTTTCCGATGCGCTAGGAAAGTAGTTCTTACAAATATAAGATAACCTAATATATTATTTATATTAGATTTGGGTTTCTACTACTATAAAAGTCCCATTGAGATTAACTTAATGTATTATTTATACTTATTTATAGAAAATCATGCAGTCACCATGGACCATCTTACTCAAACATTATGGAAAAAAGCATTAACAATACTCCATCAGCAGAGAGTGGCAATAGTCCTAGTGATTATGTGGAAGTTTGATGGGTAAAATTTCTTCTATGAGCTCTAAAATTTTCAATAATATTTTTTAAAAAAAATTAACTCAATAATATTATTTTATTTTATTTGCAGGATCTTTTTTTTCCGGATGATAATGATAAAGATGTTTACCATCAACTCGTGTTCGAGAATTCCTTGGTCAGAAATGTGCTTTTAAGATTTTAATTATTATTGTGTAATTGATTTCTAATTTGAATTGTTGTAAGGATTTTTAATCTATAAGACTATAATAATGAATATGCTGAGATTTTATATTTAATTTTGATTTAACGAATAAACGGATCGAATTCGAGATTCATTTATTAAACGAATACAAAATTCGATTCGTTTAATTTTGTGTAAACGAATCGAATGTAAATATTCATTTATTAAACGAATACTAAATTCGATTCAATTCGTCTAATTTTATGTAAACGAATAAAGAATCAAATACGAATACGAATATTCGTTTATTAAACGAATCAAATCTGAATCCTAATATCAGGATTCGTATAATAAACGAATCGAATTCGAATTTAATACATTGTAATTCGATTGGTTTAGTAATCGACACGAATTCAATTCGTTGATTCGTTTTGCGACCCCTAGGATTTTGTGGCCATGAGAGGAATTCTAAAAATTTATCAAATATTATTTAATTATTATTTAGATGATGAGTCATATCTTTAAAATTTATTACAAAAAAAAAAAGACATTAAATGAGATTCTTCATATTAAATTTGCATTTTCACTCTTGAATTTTGAATAACAACTTATCTCTTTTTAAATAATATTTGAAGAGTGAAAAAAGAAACTCTCCTCCAAAAAACTCTTCAAAAAAATAATGTTATATTATTTTAATCAAATTAAAGTAGTCCACTTTAGTTATATGATTTTAAGTGATATAAAAATTATATAATACTAATAGAATATAGATAATGTAAATAAATTTATTTTAATCAAATTAAATGAGACTCACTTTAATTATATTATTTTAATATATAAATATTTACTAGTAACACTAACTACCACCACCACTATAATAAAGTGAATATAGATAAAATATTATATAATATCATTTGAAAAGAGATCATTTGAAAAGTGACAAGTAAAATCTAATTTGAAAAATTTCAATTGGTGTCTCTTGGAACCAATTTTGATATTATAGCTCATCTATTTCGCAAGTAAATAATATTTGAAGAGGTTTTTGGAATTTATCTTATAATAATTATTTATTAAAATAATGTAAGCAACCATCGTAACTCTCAACAACTTTTTTTTTACCTATAAATATTATTAACCTTATATGCAATTCACTACAAATTTACTAGCATTTATGATTTCAATTTTACTCAATTTTTAGTAGATTTTATTAAAATTGATCAAATTGATTATCTGAAATTTTCTACTCAAAATCTTAATTCATCTCAATTTGTTGAATAAAATTATTAGCCATTAAGGAAAACAATAGAAAAAGAATAAAATTTAATTAATTTTGAACAAGTGGAATGATAAATGTTGGAAAAATTTAGTGTCATAAACAGTAATATAACATGCAAATCAAACAGATCAAACTACCAAAAGAAGATCTAGATGCAAAACCCTAAAACCAGAAAACTTGAAGACAAAACCTGGAAATTTGAGATTACAGAAACAATCCACGTCGAGAAGATCTATGTTCTTAAGAACTTATTGGCCCCGTCACAGGTGCTTTACGGATTCGAATTGCCAACGTTCTCCCAGGATAACTTGGATTCCACTTGTTCAAGGAGCACTCCTTAACAAGTGTTTGAACTAGGATACATAATGTTGGATCTCTCTCTCAAAACAAAGAAAACAACAATGCCTCTTTTTTTGTTCTTTGGTATGGATGTATAATTTGTATTTGGAATAAAAGCCTTCTTTTATAAGGCATGGAGGGGTGCCAATAGGGCACCCCTTGGGGTGGGTTGCAACCCTCCAAGGATTGCAACCTCCCATACACCCCTTGGGAATTCCAATGGTATACATATACATATACATATCTTTATTTAATGAATTTGAGGAATTTACAACAATCCCCCACAATTCTTCAAATATTCATTCAGGCACGTGAAAGAGATACCGTGAGCTAAAGCTGCATCGAAATAGGTAGCTTTCGCCTTGAACCTTTCCTAGTAAGTGACAATCGGATTTACTTGGCAAACCAGTGACCCGTAGTCTTGAACTGTTCTGCCGTTGGTGTAAACCAAGACAATTGCCAACACACAGCTTTAATTCGACCATTTTCCCGTTCTACGGTTGTGTTCATTTCGGCCCTGAACAACGGTCCCGGATTCATCAAGCACTTTAGGGTAACCCGCCTTTAAAGGTTCCCATGGAAGCGGCCTCACTTCTTACTTGAAATAGGTGATCTACTATGAAGAGGTAATCTGTCTTTACCCCCATTAGGACTCATCTCCTAATATAGTGATCATTAAAAGCCTTAGCTTATCCTAACCAATGACAGACAGCACTCAGCATCATTATCGGAATGGGAAAGAGTACAAAACTCTTCAGTGCTTGTTTTGAATTGCACAAAGTTTCTGTTGTCCCTTTTGAACCTAGATCTTGGGATCTCCAGTCAGCTAGGTTGGGTTTCCACAGTGACAATTCTTAGATTATAGGCTTCAAGCCCATTCCCATCGATGACTTCTCAACTTGCTCTCGAGGTAAACCTTTAGTTAGTGGATCCGCTAGGTTTTCCTTCGACCTGACATAATCGATCGTTATTATGCCACTTGAGAGCAGTTGACGTATGGTATTATGTCTCCGACGTATGTGTCGAGACTTACCGTTATACATTGTATTCTGGGCTCTCCCAATAGCCGATTGGCTTTCACAATGTATGCTAATCGTTGGCACCGGTTTGGCCCAACTAGGAATATCCTCCAGGAAGTTTCTAAGCCATTCTGCTTCTTCCGCTGTTTTGTCTAATACTATGAACTCAGATTCCATAGTAGACTGGGCAACACATGTTTGCCTCGAGGATTTCCATGACACGGCTGCATTACCAAGTGTGAAAACAAATCCAACCGTAGATTTGGAATCCACTATATCAGATATCCAGCATCGATGTATCCCTCTAGAACAGCAGGATATCTCTCGTAATGTAGCCTATATTTTGAAGTTTCTTATACCTCAAAACACTTACTATGGCTTTTCCAGTGGTTATGTCCTGGATTGCTAGTATATCTGCTAAGCCTATTCACAGCTTGAGCGATATCAGTTCGTGTGCAATTCGTGAGATACATCAGACTTCCGATGATCCTTGAATACTCTAATTGCGATATGCTTAAGCCAGTATTCTTTGATAGAGGAAGAGTTAGGTTAGCTACTCCCAAATCTTTCATATCAAATTTGCTGGTTAACACTTTCTTGGTAAACTGAATCAACTCATGATTATTACCAATTATCAGTATATCGTCTACATAGAGACATACAACGACATATCATTCTTGAGTTGATGGTGTGTATATACACTTATCACACTCATCGGTTTTAAACTCACTTGACAACATCTTTTGTCAATGTTCTCATGTCATTGTCTAGGTGCTTGTTTTTAATCCGTACAAGGATTTTACAAGTTTGCACACCTTCTGTTTATCCAGGAACATTAAACCCTTCTGGTTGTTCCATGTAAGTCTCTTCATCCAATTCATCATTCAAGAATAACGTCTTTACATCCTTTTGATGTATTTCAAGACCAAATATAGCTGCTATGGCTATAAGCATTCTACTGATGTGATACGAATCACTGGTGGATAGGTGTCAAAGTAAACAAGGCCTTCTTACTGTCTTATCTTTTATGACAAACCTCGCATTGTACTTATCTATTGATCCATCCATTTTCATCTTTCCATTTGTAGCCCAGTGGCTTACAACCTGGAGGAATATCAACCAACTCCCAAGTATGGTTCTGTAGGATTGAATCAATCTCACTGATAATCGCATCTTTCCACAGAGGTGCCTCCAAAGAAGACATTGCTTCTTTATAGCTTTGAGGCTCATTTTCTAACAAATATGTCAGAAAATCGGATCTGACTCTTGGTCAACTTGATCACTGTCCTTGATAGTATCCACAGATCTTTTTGAGAGACTCTCTTCTTTGTCTTTCCTTATAAGGAAATGTCTCTTCAAAAAATATTGCATTCCTTGACTCAATCATCACATTTGGATTGATGTCAGGAATCTCATTCTTGTGTACCAAGAATCGATACGCACTACTGTTGCAAGCATATCCGAAGAATATACAGTCAACAGTTTTGGGTCCTATTCCACCTTCTTAGGTTTAGGAACCATCACCTTGGCAATTGACAAGACACCCCCACATTTTCAGATATTTGTAGGAAGGTACATAACCTTTCCACAACTCATATGTTGTCTTGTCCAATCTTCTGTGAGGAAGCTTGTTCAGAACATAGTTCGCGGAAAGCAGGGCTTTCCCCCACAAGTTCTGAGGTAAACCAGAACTAGTCAACATGGCATTCATCATTTCCTTCAACGTTCAGTCTTTGCACTCAGCAATCCATTGAGGAGAATAAAGAGCAGTGGTTTCGTGAATAATTCCGTGCACATAACAATATTCCCCGAATGATGAAACATATTCACCACCACTATCACTTCTGATTCTTTTGATTTACTTGCCAAGTTGATTTGCAACTTCGTTCTCAGTGTATAAAGCTCTCAATAGCTTCAGCTTTGCTCCTCAGCAAATACACTTAACAGAATCTTGTGCTTTCATCGATAAAAGTGACAAAGTACTTTTTACCGCCTCTTATTTGCACAATATTCATGTCACACACGTCAGTGTGTACAAGTTCCAAGGGTTCAGAACTTCGTTCTATGATGTTCTATGTATTTTTGCTTCAACACATGCCTCACACTCATGTTGGCTATCAATGCAAATTTAGGTATAAGGTTCATGTTAATTAATGTACGCATTGTATCATAATTAACATGTCATAACCTCTCATGCCACACATTTTGTGACTCAATAATATAAGCATAAGTTTCAGCTTTATTAATAGCACAATTGACAGTCATTGAAAAGACCCTCAGCGAGGTATCATTTTCCTACATAGACATCATTTTTGGTCAATACAATCTTGTCAGAAACAAATACAAACCCGAGACCGAGTTCTTCCGATATCTGGAACATGCAAACATTCTCATATGTAAGCTCCGTTCCGGATATCATTTTCAGAACTACTGTGCCTTGTCCAACCACTCTAGAGGTAGACGAGTTTCCCATTGTCAGATGATCGCCGCCATCGACCTTTCTGATACGAGGAAAACATCTTGCTATCAGCACAGATATGACGAGTAGCCCTGGTGTCTACCCATCATTCTCTCGGATTCCCAACCAAGTTGGCTTCAGTTACCACTGATGAGAGATTCATTTCTGAAATCTCATCAGTTAACTGCTCATCTTCAGCGACATATGCCTCATTTTTCCTGCCATTATCCTGAGATATCTTGTTTCTGCAGTCCTTTGTCATATGACCGTTCTTTTCACAGTTGTAGCACTTCCCATTGAACTTCTTGTTCGCTTGGGAAGAATCAGCTTCACTGTTCTTTCTTTTTTTGCTACCCTTTACATCCTTAAAGATGTTGGCCTTAGACTCCATAGTCTTGTAGCTGGCCTTCTCGGACATCATGTTGTCATGTTCGATTTTCAATCAAACTCCAAGGTCTTCAAGGCTCATCTGCTTCTTTCTGTGTTGCAGATAGCCCATGAAGTCCTTCCATGATGGAGGCAACTTTTCAATTATAGCGGCAACTTGAAACATCTCACAGAGTTTCATTCCTTCATCCAGTATTTCATAAATGATCAATTGCAGTTCACCCAACTGAGACATCACCGTCCTTGAATCTACCATCTTGTAGTCCAGGAACCTACCCACGACAAATTTCTTTTGTCCGGCATTTTCGATTTTGTACTTCTTCTCGAGAGATTCCCAGAGAACCTTCGCAGAAGTCATGTCTTGGTACACGTTGTACAGGGTATTGTCAAGACCACCCAAAAGGTAGTTCTTGCATAAGAAGTCTCCAGACATCCAAGTTTGTTCTCGCTCTTCCTTGGCCAATTCAGATTCACCCTCCACAAGACCTGGAGGATCTTTGAGGAATTTAGCCAACTGGAGAGTTGTCAGGTAGAACAGTATTTTGCTCTGCCACTGTTTGAAATTTGCCCCACCAAATTTCTCCGGCTTTTCTCCGTAAGAGACCGGTACCGTGATATTTCCGCTAGCCATTTGTAACTGGAAATCAACAAGGTTCAATCAGTCTACGAAAGACAAATTGCACAATGATCAACGAATGATCTCGTTCAAAGTGATGTACTAGGTAGTCACTTGTTGTTCTATGGACGAAAGTTCCAATAAACACAAGTCCTTGAATTTCAACTAAAGATACTTAAGGAAAATTGAATGAACGAATATTCTGCAAACACCTTTTCCAATAGGATCTTTTAGCAATTCAAAACCCAGATTTACACTTTTCCAATAGCACAATTAATACGATAAGTGTAGATATATATATGTCAATCAAGATTGGATGGAATTACTTGTGCAAAATTACACTTTAAATTCTCAACCAATTATGCAACAACCAATCAATTTCAATTTTATCACTATGTGAATGCTTGTGATAATTGAACAATTTAATAATAACTTAAATCTATACTACCAAGATTAATGTGTTTACAGTATATGACTAACCAAGTTAAAATTAATTAAAGTTTGCTTTTATGATAATTCCAGGACAAAATCGTTAGTGTCACGTTCATATCTACGTTCGAACGAGACTGTCCAGTGTGTGTGCGTTCGTGTTGCGTTTGAAAACGCGTTCGAACGAAGTGTTTCCAGAGAGTTCACGTTCGTGTTGCGTTCGAGAACGCGTTCGAACGGAATGATTCCAGAGAGTTCACGTTCGTGTAGCGTTCTAGAATGCGTTCGAACGGAATGATTCCAGAGAGTTCACGTTTGTATAGCGTTCAGGACGCGTTCGAACGTTCTAAGGCAGAAGGCTTGTGTTCGAGTTGCGTTTGAAGACGCGTTCGAACGTTCTTACGAATTTTCATATTTTTGCCTTTGCGTGCGTCGGGCGTTCGAACGCCCTACGATTTTTTCATGCACAGTTCGTATTTTACAGAAAATATACAAACCCTAACATGCGAATTACTACCTAATAACACTAGAGCAATAAGTTCTTAAGATTGTTGGAAAAATTTAGTGTCATTAAACAGTAATATAACATGCAAATCAAACAGATCAAACTACCAAAAGAAGATCTAGATGCAAAACCCTAAAACCAGAAAACTTGAAGACAAAACCTGGAAATTTGAGATTACAGAAACAATCCAAGTCGAGAAGATCTCTGTCCTTAAGAACTTATTGGCCCCGTCACAGGTGCTTTACGGATTCGAATTGCCAACGTTCTCCCAGGATAACTTGGATTCTACTTGTTCAAGGAGCACTCCTTAACAAGTGTTTGAACTAGGATACATAATGGTGGATCTCTCTCTCAAAACAAAGAAAACAACAATGCCTCTTTTTTTGTTCTTTGGTATGGATTGTATATTTGTATTTGGAATAAAAGCCTTCTTTTATAAGGCATGGAGGGGTGCCAATAGGGCACCCCTTGGGGTGGGTTGCAACCCTCCAAGGGTTGCAACCTCCCATACACCCTTGGGAATTCCAATGGTATACATATACATATACATATCTTTATTTAATGAATTTGAGGAATTTACAACAATAAATAATTTGTATAACAAATAATATACTTTATAAAAAATTGAAAATATTTCAAAAGATAAATTAAAGGGTAATTAAATTTGTTGGAGGTAAAAATTTGGAGGGTTGTTAAATTTATTGAAAAAATGGAGGGTAATTAAATTTGGTGGAGGAAATTTTTTGATTAAAATAATATAAACATAATTTTATTTGAAGGGACTTTTGGAATTAAATTTATTTTTCCACTCTTCAATTAGCCAAAAAGGTAAGCAAATAAGTATTTGAAAAGTAAATTTAATAGAGCCTTTTGGAGTTACTTTAAGGAGATGAAATATTAAATTTGGGTCTCTTTATTCTTAAAAAATGGGTTATTATTATTTTATTAGTTTATAATGTGATAAATAATAAATACGTATAAAAAATATTGAAGTTTAATATTTTATTATTATATCATTGTAAAAATTACATTCTACTATTAGTACTTTATAATTTAATATAATAAATATTGAGAAATAATATTTTACTAAAAGAGATATTGATATGTAACATTTTATTATTATTAATACAATGTAATTTTTATAAAGATATAATACTAAAATATAAAGTATTGTAAAGATATAATAGTAAAATATAATTTTTATGAATATATAATAGAAAAATAGTATGCTCAAATGTTTCTTTTATCTAGCCTTGACCGCGGTTCGGTTCCAAATCGAGAACCGGACCGGAACCGAATCAGATCAGAATTGGAACTTAACCAGTCAATTGTTTGGCGATTCTGAACCGATCCGGAACCGCAGAAGAACCAGTTCGGTTCCGGCTCTACAAAATTTCCGAACCGCGAACCGAACCGTTAGAACCGAACCGGAGAACCCAAAATTTTAACCATTTATAATAACATTTTAAATATTTTTTTTTGTTTTACTTTTGTAGTTTTTAAAAAAGAAGAAAAAGAATATAATAAAATATTTAGTTCAGTAATATTACCTGAAAAATAATATGCATTTATAGGTCGTCGATGTTTATCTGCCATGAGTTATCGTTTGTCTACGTCTTATACAGTTAGTTTGTAGTTATAATATGGGATAATATTGTTTAAAATACTTTTATTTTAATATAAAAGTAAGAAAATTTAACTAATTTTATATAAATTGATAGAATGGTTCCCAGAACCGGAACCGATTCTAGAATCGATTCTCGATTCTCATTCCGAAATCGATTCGGAACCGAAACCGAGAATCAAAATTAAGAATTGGTTCTGGAATTGGTTCCAAAATTGATTCCAGAACCAAGAATCGATTATCTATTCCCGTTCCGGAATTGGTTCGGAACTGAAATCGAAGGGAAATCGAACCAAACCATACACTGTATGGTTCGATTTTAATTCCACCTAAGACAGAATCGCAAACTGTCGATTTGATTCCGGAATCGAACTGTGGTTGGGGCTACTTTTATCCCTTGTTATTTCTATAAATTACTTGAACGTCCTAAAAAAAATTGATCGTTATACTACCCAAGTCCTACTCACTAATGGGCCGTGATGCCCAATGTAGTTTCACAACAACAAAATTTCCGAGAAAAGCCTAGAGGAAAAAAAAAATGTGGATTGGAAATTAGGAATCTTAACTATTTATTATTTATAGGTTTATTATTTCTAATTAAGGATAATTTCCTTCAAAATCGTACTCTATTATTAGACCACCGATTAGTATTTGTTCACATGAGTTGGTATTATTTTTTTTTAGGTAGATTTATATAACTAATACAACGAGATTCACATCGTAATTGGGGTTATGGATGGCCAACGGGCCGAGTGGCCCATCAAATTTGTGGGCCCGACACGAGTCCGTACGGGGTCGGAACGATATGGTTTGTTATTGTTGGGATACAATGACACAACACAGTCCATACAAGGGCAGTGTTGGGCTAAAATTTTTGGCCTGCGGGCTGTGTCGTGCCAAGGCACGACATGAGCCGTGCTTTGACCGACACGAAAATAGGTCCGCGAGTGGTCCACCAACAATAATTTTAATTTTAATTTAAATTTTATATTTTATATTTTATATTTTATATTTCAAATTTCAGATTTAATTTTTTTAAAATTCATTAACTCATTTTCAGTTGATTTGAAATCTTAAATGTTAAAAGTTAAAATTAACTAAATCATCAATAACAAAATAATAGATAATTAATATTAATATTTTTCAATTAAAAATAATACTGTTTGAAAGAGAGATAAAATATAATTTATTTATATGAAAGTCCATGGGCCGGTTCAGGCACATCTCGTTAAGATAATGCTCATTCGTGCTAACGGACCGACAAGACACGATCCATTTAATTAATGGATCGTGTCATGTCAAGCCCATCAATAAAATAAAAGGCACAGCACAGCCCACATGTCGCCCCATCGGGTCACGTGTCGTGCTGGGCCAAGATTTTTGGCCCGCAGACCGTGTCGTACCAAGGCACGACACGAGACCGTGCTTTGGCCTGGCACGAAAATTGGCTTGCGAGTGGTCCACCAACAATAATTTATAATTTAGATTTTATATTTCAGATTTATTTTTTAAAATTCATGAACTCATTTTTCAGTTGATTTGAAATATTAAAAGTTAAAACTAATTAAACTATTAATAACAATATAATAGATAATTAATAGAAATATTTTTCAATTAAAAATAATACTATTTGAAAGTGATATAAAATATAATTTATTTATATGATAGTCCATAGGCCGACCCAAACACGGGCCACGTGATCCGATGGGCCGACACGGCTATGGCCCATGTGGGCCGTGCAATTTTATTAATATGTTTGGCATGACACAATCCATTAATTAAATACATCAAGCCGACCCGTTGGTCAGTTGGCGAGAAAATCAGGTATTGCACTTAAAATTTGAAATTTCATATAAGATGGCAAAAAAAATGTAATATTTCCAATAAAAGTTTCATATTCATAAAAAAAAAAAAAAAAAAAAAAAAAAAGTAATATTTCCAATCATTTTGGTACAAAAATAGCATGGCTAGTGAAATGGGCCGTAAAGAAATGTACTTAAATTATTGTGTTCCAAAGGCAAATCAATTGTAATAGAAGGCACCTCATTAATTTCCTCATACTATTAATGGCAATTGAAAAATTAACCCTAATCAGTCATTCTTCTTACCTTTAAAGACTTTTTATTTTTTTATTTTTAAAAATGTTTCTGCACCAACTTCGGTTAAGTGGGCAAACCAAAATAGAGTGGGCATTTTGAATGTTTATTTTATTCGGAGAATTCACAAAGAAAAGTCACTGCAACAGGCTAGCTTAAAATCTGACATAAATTGGCAAAAATGCTCCAGGAAAAAAGAGTGGAAAGGGCAAAACAGATAAATATGCAGAGTAATAATAATATAATATGATGCGATGAGATTTGTAAAAAAAAAAATTTAAATCGTTAGAAATAGACCGCTAAATCATCTTTTCCGAACTTAAATGCAGCAGGTAAAATTGCTAATGAAATTTGTAATAGTAATAAATTAACCACAGAGGGAAAGGGGAGAAGCTTAAATAAATGAGAGTTATGATAACAATGGTAAATAAAAAAAAGCCGCTTGAAAAAGCAAATTATCATCCCAAATGACCCCAACCCAAGAAGCCAAATCAAGTGCCAACAAAATATCTGTTTGGGGCCAAAAAAGGGTGGCTATAAATTCTTAATAGGCATTTTTATTCATATATAAAATGTTAAAAACTGATAAACAAACTCAGCCATGAGTATTAACAGCTTCCCAAACCAAATTCTTGGGGACAGGATTTGCGAGGTCGCGAGCTTGCAGAGCAGCAGCCCTGAGAGTCCTAATGGTCCATACATTGGCCTCATAGAAGGACAAACTTCTGTAAGGCAAATTGTGCTTCTTGCAAAGATCCCTCACCACTGGGGAAATCTTCCTCAATTGGCACCTTGGCAACCTCGGAAACAAATGATGCTCTAGCTGAAACTGCAACCCTCCGAAAAACCAATCCATCCAAGATGAGCAAGCAATATCCAATGTCCCACTTGTTTGCTTCTCAAACCAGTCATTCCCATTAGGTGGTCCAAGATACACATTCGCCGCAAAATGGTTTAAACAAAATTGAATGTGTTGGAGTGCCGTGACAGCAAAACTTGTCATCACAAACATCACCCTCTCTGGCCAATTTGGTAGATATGAAACTAAAAGAGGGAACCAAGTCCAAAAGACAAGAATACCCATTATGTTCAAGGCTCTATCTGGGATCTTACGCTTTGAAATCAGTAACAACAAAGTTTGTAAATACAAATTAACCCTTGCAACACACATAACAGGATAAAATGTCCAATGCTGGAAACCCACAAGAAATCTTGCAACAGGATCAAAATCTAACTTTCTACCATAGAAGCAAGATGTAATTGAATTAAAGAAACGAGAAGATACCGCAAATACTGGGATATGTTGAAGATCAGGATCGTAATCAAGGCTGTTGCAAGCAATGTGGTGGGCATTATGAGTCCATTTCCACCAAGCAATGCTGATTCCTGTTAAGCAATTTCCTGAAATAAGCTGTGCAATTTTGTTAAACTTACGACTCGTCATAACCTGATAATGCCCGGAATCATGACCAACATAAGCACTTTGGATCCAAAGAAACCCCAACAACATTGCTGAAACCAGATGAGCCCAAACGCTCTCACAACACAAAACGCCATAAATCACAAAAGCAAACATCAATGCAACAGCCGTAAGGGCACATGATGCCACGTGTTGTTTCTTTTCAAACAGACCCTGTTTGGCTAACTCCGTGTAAAGTCTCCTGTAATCCTTTGAGACTTCGGATACTTGGAAATCCTGAAGATAATACCCTGTAAAAAATTTATCAAGATATTGCCATGCGGTTCCAGGATGATACGCAATGAACGCATCGGTTACGTCCTGGCCAGCCAAATTCAAGAGCGGAATATCGCCGCCAGGATGCTGTTTTGCCCATTGTGTAACGTCGTACACTTTGCCCTGAATAGAGATCCATAAATCTTCTGCCTTGTTGTGGGCTCCAAGCTTTTCAGCCGTTATGTATTTTTTCTCGGCTTCCATTAAATAATGAGAATGAAAATGGGGTGAGAAATATTTTGGTATCTGAGAAAGAAAATCAAATCATGAAAATCCCCGAAGTTTTGTTGTTGATAGGATTTTGTTTTGATTTTGCTTTCGGTTTTTCAGATCTATTTCTTTTTCCCTCTCTGTGTTTCTTCGGATCGGCATTTCAATATTTATTTTTGGGCTTTTTATTAGCAAGCCTCGTGGCTAAACGGTCATTTTGGGTCATTTAGGGTTGTTTGAGTAAATCTGTGGTCACCGCTTGTTCAAACTTATCTGCAGTTAACAAAAATGGTCGGTCTGTCATATCTAATAACATTTTGATCCTTCTTTTCACCTTATTTTCTCGAATAAAGACAAAATTTCTTATTCTTATTGAATAGGTCCCCTAATCCGACTAACAGCTAAATTCGTAATAGAATGAGTTGAAATAAAATTTGATTGTAATCATAATGATGAATAGATATTAGAATAAATTATTTACATAATTGCATGAATATCAAAAAGTATTATCTCAGAATGAATTGTTAATAAGTTACAAAAATGTTATTTCTTAAAATTATTTAACTAATTAGTTTATTATTTTATCAATTACTATTAATTATTTGTATTAATATTAATATATCAAATATTGTTCATTAATTAATTCACTAAATAAAAAATTATTAAGTTATGAATTTATTAACTACTAATTTATTATTTTATCAAAAGTAATTTTAGGATTTTGTTCCCAATGGGCGTGGTTTGGTGGAGTAGAGTTCAAGATCTCACCTTGAGGTATTGAGTTCGAATCCAGGGAGTGCGTTTCTTATAAGAGCCTGAGACAGTCGGAAATTTTACCTGCTCCGTTTAAGCCCGAAATGAATGATTTTTGAGATTTCCAATTATTAAAAAAAAATTAAGATTTAAATAAGGATAAAATTATTAAGCGATATGATTCTCATTCCCACTGACATTTCTCATTTTCAAATTGGACCGGAGACTCACCATTCTCATTCACATGACTAAATACAAAATAGAAGTAAAGGGGATTCCATTCCTAATTACTATTGGTGATTAGTAAACACACTTTAGGAATGAATTTGATATGAATACGACTTCAACTATTGAGTTTAAATGACATGATTATTAATCGAATTGAATTTGTGTTATTAATTTATTAGTTTTTTTTTTAAATCATTGGAAATCTCACCGTCAAACCACTCTTTTCGAGCTTAAACAGAGCAAGTAAAACCTCTGACTGTCTCAGGCTATTATAAAAACAGCACTTTATGGATTCGAATCCAGAACCTCAATGTAAAATCATGAACCATACATCGTCAAACCACACTCCTTAGGACAGATATCTCTAATCTTTGGAGAGCATTCCGAATTTTACGGTTTGAGAGAAATTGTAATCCATTAGAATTCAATTTTTGTTTCTGTGTATGTAACCGCACAACGAAATGAGAAAATAATTTGAATTTCTTTCAACGAAACAAGGCCCAAGGGTATTTAAGTGTATTTGTAAATATTTGATTGAATTATATAATATGCCCATTGTCTTTAACGAAAATGCCATAAAAAAAGTAGAATCAAATCTATACCGTTGAATTTTAATCCAATAATCTAGATTTTACTTGAAAGGCTTTAAGATTAAAAAATAAGGTATCTAGATTTTACGTTAAAATCTGAACCGTTGAATTAAAATCCAACAATCCAGTGTTATTATATTATCACTTCAATCAATTAAAACCTCCTTTTCTTGGAAGCAAAAACTGAATGATGATGGTTGGAAGGTGGGGCCAGCACTTTATTACAGGGCTAAGATTGTGGGCGTACACGCGGTTATCGTACACGCGTTTTAAAGATATTTTTGGCATGTGGAGTTGTGTGAGGTTAACGCTGTTAGCCTACTGCCAGACAACATGACATGATTAACTTCCCCCCACCCCCCACTTGTCCTTGAAAGAGTTTGATAAATGTACACTCAAATATATATTATATTATAAACATAAAATTTTATTATTATTATTATTATTATTATTATTATTATTTATTTTAATTTAATTTTTAATTTTTATTTTGATTTGGGTGTGTTTTTAATGTGTCATTAGGGATGGAAAAAGTATTAAAATTGAAAATTTCAATAGAATCGAAAAACCGAATTGAACTGATAATTTTTTTATTTTAAAAATAACTATTTAATTTTTTAAGTAAAAACCGAATCGAACCGAATCGAATTAATTCAAATTTTTAACTAAAAAGACCAAATCAAACTGAATTAACTGAAGAATTTGATTTTATTAATTTGTTAAGTCTAATGTTTTTTTTTGTTATTTTATATCTTATATTTATTACATTATTAATTTATTTTTATGTTAAATGATGATTCATTTCATGAAATACATAAAAATACTTAATGTTTTATAATTTTAATATGTTTACAGTTATATCTAATATTTATTCAATAATGATAGATGTACTCATCCAATATAAAATCGAAGTTGCATTATAATTTTAAAATAAAATTTTAATTTAATCAAATAGTTTTTTAAATGCATAACATCTCTTTATTGTATTAGAATTATAATTCTGTTTTCATAGAGAGTACATCAATCGCTACTCATACTTAAAGATTAATAATTTTAAATTGTAACATTGAAATATTTAGGTAGCGTTTGGTTGAGCAGTAGCTAACGTTAACGCTCGTCACCAAACGCACGTTAATGTTATCATAAGTCAATGCTAGTAATGGATATTATTCAAACGCTCATGGGGATATTTTCTATATGCACTTATTTCTAATTTCTTAATTTATACTTGTTATGGGCAAAATGGGCTCAGTATCAGATTGGGCCCGACCACAAGAAACAGACCCACTAACACCAAATGACTCAATAGAAAGGTCCAAACCACAAGGTCCAGAGCAAGCTCAGCTTGATTGTAGCATGGAAAGCCGCATCGGTCTCACTAGGACCTTCGAAAAACGACCTTGAGGATACGATGAACTCACTCATATTGCAGAACGCCGACGGCAAATCCATAGGGATCTGTGCGCACATGTCGCTTCATACCATCTGAAGATTTTATGCCACGAGGGGCGCCCTCAAAGAGTCCAATTAAGGAAAAGTAAACCACCTCAACGGTTACACAATTTAAGAACCATAATAAATCTCATTAAATTATAGGTGACTATTACCCATAAATTTGGCAACAGTCACCGCATTTAAATCTGGGGTAACGTTTCCCTCCACTCAGAAAACAATATAAATAGGAGAAGATTCTCATTGTAAAAGATTAGAGAGACTAAAAACTCTGCCAAATTTCCATTAGAACTCCAAAAAGTGTAATTTCAAATTCATCAAAAAAATTTGCTTGTGGATGTAGGCCTTAGAATTGTCGAACCACGTAAAACCAAGGCTCCATTTATTATTTTTACACATATTTGGCGTTGACAGGTTGTGACCGTCAATATTTTGGCGTTAGAATGAGAGCCTACCCGGGTAAATTCTTCGAATTCCAATGGCAAACCAGCAAAGAAGCGGTGACGGTCGCGTTGCCTCAAACAACAACATAGGTCGAAGAAGCTTGCAAGCTGAAGCCGACAACATACCTCCTCTAATCCCTTAGGTCCCGGTCCAAAATAGAGAGGGAAAAAACGCTGGTCAGACTTTCGACCTTCAAGCGTGGGTCCGGAGGCAGAATGAATTGAAGAATACCACGCGAGAGGTACTATAGACGATGCAACGTTTGGCTCAAAACCAACCAAGGCACGAACATCAAGTTAGAGGACCACCAAGGGCTCGCGAAGCAATCATGGGCAATTGTGAATGCTCTCGACAACTGTCATCGCAGAGCCATAAACCCTAAAGCCTAAACTCTTGGAATGACGTGTCCGAACACCGAGGTAATGACCGTGGTCCTCTAATTTTAATCGACCTTGGTCGCCGTCATGTGCAGCTCAACAAGGATCGAGGCGAGCAATCCCACAGCCTTTCCAACAGAGAAAAAAACCAGCGACGTCAGATTAATGGTCATGATCTGTGAGAAGAACTCCAACGCACAAGGGCGGATAAACCCCCAAGAATGTCAAACGAGGCGAGTCACCGCAGCAACTAAGACGACGTATACAGAATAACCTAAACCCCCCGCGACCTTTGGGTCGCGAGTCACGTTCAGAAGGCCGGTTGCGGAGAGAGTCGATTGCACAGACTACAGAAGGCAGGACGATGACATTGGAAAGCTCGAAAGATGTTTGGAGCGGCTGGAACAAGGGCTAACTTATAAAGCTTGCTTATATTCTATTTTTTTTTCCGTAAGTTATAAATTAATTTATACTAATTGTATAATAATTTCCACCAAAAGCATCATTAATTTGTAATTTTCAATCTCGCCGACCGGTCGCACGCGACCTCTGTCTCTTCGTCATTTTCGGTGATAAAATGATAAACTCACATGACTAAAGTAACTGAAATTTTTTAGCCTACGTCTCATGGAGAATCTAGGTGTCTCGCGTATTTTTAATTGATTCGTCCTGAAAATAGCAGCGCACATACCTTGATCACCGTGCATTTCGAGTCATGCAAGGCTGTCTTCAAATATGTCTGCTGATTTTAACCCTTAATTTTCTGCAACTTTTTCTTTGTTATTTTTTAAAGATTAACAAAAGAAAAATTCATGACTAAATATTAAATACTATCAGTGGCAAAACCAAAAGATAAATTTGATTTTTATAAAAAGTGATAAATATTTTTTATTTTATTTGGGAAAAATTAAAATTATTGATGGTAATAATAACTTTTTGTAGATAAATTCATTTATCGAATATTTTTCATTGATTGTCAATGGGAAGTTTCATTAGTAAAATTAGGGGAGGGTATTTTCGAGTTGAGAAATTTCTGATCAAGAGTTGGGAAATTCGAATAATAAGATTTTGTTCCCAATGGCTCTCGACCCATTATCCGACTCATGTTTGGGACGAGTTGGAAATCGGGTACATGGTCAGGGGTCGGATACCGGTTCGAGAAGTAAGAAACCAAATGGCAATGGGTATCCTTTCAAAATTACCAATTTTTACAAAGAAAGGGTACCCAATTCCCGACAAGATACCCGTCGGGTACCTAATACTCGATGGATACTCATTAACTTTTACAAGTATTGTGGTAGTATATGTTAGTCTCTAAGACGAAAAATTATATTATGTGTAGGGTGTATATATCATCTCTCTCACAGCAGTTGGGTCCTGTTGTGATTCACCGATCACTTTAGAGTGTATTTGAGGAAAAACCGAATGTAATTTCAATACTACAAGAATAAAATTCAAGTTTACAACTAGAAACTTAACAAAAAAAAACCTCACACACTCTCAAGCTCTCTACTTGGAGCTTACACACACTTTGAGATTATTATACAATGGGTGAATGGCTCATTTTATAGGTTTAGAAAACGTGTGCACTGTTTACTTGGTTGCCAGCTACACACGTTTTCTTTTCTTTCTCCAGCTTGCAGGCCAACTTGTTGCACACAGCTTGCAACAACTCTGGAAGCTTGTTGTCAGCTTCCTTTGCTTTCGGCGCAGCTTCCTGGCAACCAACAAATCTCCCCCTCGGTGAAGATTTTCCAAATCTGAGCCGATCATCAATCACCCAAAACCAGATCCTTCAAAAGGATCCTCCCCTGGCTGCATCTGTATGACTGCCTACGTACCCTGAGTTGGGATCAAGCCAATCGTAGTTCCCTGTATCATCTGACAGCTATCCCGGTTATGTCTCTGTACAACTCTAACTTGTCCCGATCATCGTTCCTTTGTGGACATGTCGGCTGTGTCTCTGCACAACACACTTCACTGCATCTCTATACAGTATTTTCCTGCTATGTCTATGCATAGTACAATCCACTGTGTCTCTGCACAGTTTTGCTGCAATGTTTCTTCACCCATTTGTTCCTCAGTGCCTTCTTGCCTTTGGGAAACTCTCTGGCTCCCCCACATCAGTAAGCAGAATATATACGGATCCCGGATATCTGGTTGATGGAATCCTGCCTCGTTCAGATCTTCTTGTCTGAGGTCTACTGATTTCTGGAGGTCTGTCATCATCCATCTCTTTGAATGATCTTGCAGCTTCTAGTGGAGTGGGTTGCGGCTCCCCTTACTCAACACTTTCTTCTGTAATCTCCGATGGAACAGGCTGTGTCCCCCCCTGCTCAACATCTTCATTTGCCTCCTCTGGTTCTGCTTCTGGAATTTCCTCGTGCACCATATCTATGGCCAATTGTGCTGGTGCTGGGTCTGGATTTCTGTTGGCACTGATATTGGAAGATATTCTGGGCATTTCAATGTCTTCAATTGTTCGGTCTTCAAAAAACTCTACTTCCTGGCTTCTGATGACCATCTTTTCCTTCGGATCCCATAGTCTGTATCCAAATTCTTCATCTCCATGGCCTAGGAATATACATGAAATTGTCCTTGCATCGAGCTTCTTCCCGAGCTCATTGGATACATGTGTAACGGCTAAACAACCGAATACTCTAGGGTGAGTGT
Organism: Zanthoxylum bungeanum; assembly: GCA_019454045.1. Lineage (NCBI taxonomy): Eukaryota > Viridiplantae > Streptophyta > Magnoliopsida > Sapindales > Rutaceae > Zanthoxylum > Zanthoxylum bungeanum. Next base: position 21,414 of record SKCR01042568.1, read on the forward strand.
ATGAGGGATTCTTACCAGACCACACTTTTTTCCGGAATCTCCAAGTTCAACGGTTCAGTTGGTGATCTGTTGATCAGGTAACAGGCAGCACGAACAGCTTCTCCCCAGAATGGCTTTGGCAGCTTAGCCATACTGATCATTCCTCTGACTTTCTCTATAATGGTGCGGTTCATGCTTGCAGCGACACCATTATGTTGTGTTGTGTATGGAACAGTTCTCTCATGTCGAATCCCGTGTCTCCAGCAGTAGGCTTCGAACTCTCTGGAACTGTACTTGCTTTCATCGTCTGTGCGAAGACATTTCAGCTTCTTCTCTGTTTCATGCTTTACCATGGCGTGGAACAGCTTGAACTGATATAGGACCTGATCCTTCGTCTTGAGGAAATACACCCAGATTTTTCGTGAAGCATCATCGATGAAAGTCAGAAAATACTTGTTACCGCCCAATGAATCAACCTCCAAGGGACCACAAACATCAGAGTGCACCAGACTGAGCAACTCTGATCTTCTCTCTGAAGAGAAATCAAATGAGACTCTGTGTTGCTTACCAATCAAGTAGTGGTTGCAAGGACCTCGTGCAGCATCCTTGGTAAGCTCATTCTTGTTCAGGGTAGACAACCATCTCCCACTCATGTGTCCGAGTCTCCGGTTCCACAAATTTTGAGAAGCCTCTTTTTCAGCTACTTTGAGGCTGTCTGCACAAATCTTCACATGAGTCTTGTATAGTGCGCCGCAAACATGTCCTCGGGCGACAACCATGACACCTTTCGTCATTCTCCATGTGCCATTTCTGAAGTGATTTTCATAGCTCTGTTTGTCAAGAGCTATCCCCGAGAGTACATTCAGCCGAAGTTCTGGAACATGCAGGACATCCTTCAAGATCAATGTACACCCGACATTTGTCCGCAACTGAATATCATTCATTCCTACTATCCCAGATGAACTGATATTTCTCATCTTCACTGCTCCAAAGTCTCTCGCTTTGTAGGTTGTGAAGTAATCTCTGTGAGGAGTGACATGGTAGGATGCTGCAGTATCTACCACCCACTCAACATCTTGAGTTGCGTTGTGAAGGTATGTCTCTTCATGTATGGAGCATATTGCTACATCTGCTTGGACAACGACCAGTGTCTCTCCTTCGTCATTCTTCAGCTGGTGATTATCTTCTCTCTGCTCTCGTTGCAGTTTTCGGCAATTCTTCTTTAAGTGGCCTACAATTCCACAATGGTAGCACTTATAGGTAGGCTTCCTTCCATCTGAGGATCTACCTCTGTTTGTGCTTCTGCCTCTCTCTCCGTCTCTTCCTTGATGTCTTCCTCGAGTCTCTGTGACGAAGGCTTCTGCCTGTTCTGAGCCAACATCTTTTCTTCTGGACTCCTCATTCGACAGAGCATCTTTTACCATAGGTATGGTAACTTTACCTCCTGGAGCGGAATTGCTGAGAGTAACCACCAATGTCTCACAGCTATCAGGAAGGGAACTGAGTAGTAAGAGAGCTTGTACTTCATCTCTCAGCTGCATGTCTACTGCAGACAACTGGTTCACCAGGCTCTGGAACTCGTTGGTGTGTTCTGCAACGGAAGTTCCACTCCGTAGCTTCAAGTTCACCAAACGCCTCATTAACAGGGCTTTATTCCGAGCTGTCTTGGCCTGGAACATGTCTTCCAGTTTTATCCACATCCCGTAAGCATCTGAATCATGTGCTACGTGGTGGAAGACACTGTGACCGATCCACTGCCTTATCTGACCAAAGTTCTGTTGTTGAGTTTATTCCAGTCATACTCCTTAACAGACTCTGGTTTCACTCCCTTCAACTCGATGACATCAAAAAAATCTTTACAATGCAAGAAATCTATCATCCGAGGTCTCCAGAGGGAGTAATTAGTGGCAGCCAGTTTAATCATTGCACCAGAATGAGAATCTTTCATCTCCATTTTAATTTTTAAAGTTTAAAATGAGAATACACTAAAATCGGGTATGAATTTCACAAATTGGAGGTCACCGTAGCGTCCGGAACGATCGAAAATGGTGGAATAGACACTTCTTTGGTCTAAATCCGACACATGGGCTGATTTGTAAATTCCTAAAAGTTCTGGGGCAAAACTGTAAATTTTAAAACTTCAGGGGGCAAAATGAAATTTACCAGGATGCTGATGTGGCACTAACGTGGCAGTGCTGACGTGGCAAGGTGGGACCGGTTGCTGATGTGTCAGACACGTGGCGCTGATGTGGCGCTGACATGGCTGCTGACTGTACGCTGACGAGGCGCTGACTGGGCGCTGACTGTGCGCTGACGTGGCGGATGACTCAGCGCTGACTGTGCACTGACTGGCGCTGATGTGTCGCTGACGTGGCAGCCACGCAGATCGTCTTCAACCTTCAGCCACACGCGCGGAGCGTGTCTGCGAGTGAGGCGCGTGAAGATCTCTCTTCCTGGCGCGTGCGGCGCGTACGGAGGCTGTGGACGTCGGTTCGGTCGCCAGAAAATACCACTGTGTTCGTCTCGACGTGAACTAGCTGATGGTAACCTCGGAATGAATTTTTGACAACTTTTCCGGAACTCGAATTTTCCGAACCAAACTTCGTTTTTCGGTTTTTCGATCCCGATGAAGAACCAAAGGCTCTGATACCACTTGTTGTGATTCACCGATCACTTTAGAGTGTATTTGAGGAAAAACCGAATGTAATTTTATTACTACAAGAATAAAATTCAAGTTTACAACTAGAAACTTAACAAAAAAACCTCACACACTCTTAAGCTCTCTACTTGGAGCTTACACACACTTTGGGATTATTATACAATGGGTGAATGTCTCATTTTATAGGTTTAGAAAATGTGTGCACTGTTTACTTGGTTGCCAGCTAAACACGTTTTATTTTCTTTCTCCAGCTTGCAGGCCAACTTGTTGCACACAACTTGCAACAACTTTGGAAGCTTGTTGTATTTGCTTTCGGCGCAGCTTTCTGGCAACCAACAGGTCCCACACGACATATGATATACCACCTCCTCTAAGACATGCTTCCAAGATCCTAAACATGATTTGTACGTGAATTAATCAAGTAAAGTTGCGGAAATACTTACATTGATTTTGGGAGAAATTTCTAAAATTTCCTTTGTAGGATGAACCTCCAAGCTTTTTGATTTGTTATTAAACCCTTGGGTGAGTTTCCCTAACACCTCATTTAACTCTCTAAGTGCTAGCTTTAGAAATTTTTGAAGCAAAAAATTTCCTATGGAGAGAAGAAGCTCACGACAATTTGAGAGGGAAAGACAAAGTGAATAGTTCCAAACTTAGTAGTTGTGTGATTAAATGAGTTCAATTAATCAAACCCAACTACTTCCATCAAATGTCTAAAATTGATGTAAGTCAAGGGTCCCACCACATTTAAATTCCAAATTTAAGTTGGCTTCTCCAATACACAATTAGACTTGGACCCGGGTTCGTTTAATCCGATTAAACGAATTTGTCGTCGCTAAATAATTAAATCCAATTTAATTAAATAATTATGCATCGCAAAATTATTACGATAGTCGCTTACGAATTAATTCTAAATTAATTTTTTCGCTTGAATTAAAATCCAATTTTAATTTCGTATTGAAATCCAATCTCAATTAGTATATCCGATATATTATTTTAGCCAAAATAAATAAATTAAATAGAAAAATCCAATTTAACTATTAAATTTATTTTATCAATTAATTTTAAATTAATTGCGTTCTCTCTTCTATATGAATTTAATCCCAGATTAATTCTTGCCGCAATTAATCACATATTAATTTTCTCTCTCATAATTAATTCCCGTATCTGATCCAAGAATTCTCGTACTTGATAGGTTTCGAAACATGTATCTGAACCTGTCCTATCTCAAAAATTTCAGGACGGATTCATGAATTTCTGACGGATTCAGGAAATTTGCACACCTTAAGTAAAACATTCTTTTGTAGTGGAACGAACTTAGAAATTTAGGGTTTTGCTTTGGAAGAGAGAGTTGTGAGAGAATCCATCTTTAGCAGATATAAATGTATATGTATATGTATATTTATATAGAGAGAGAATCAGGTCAGGACGTCCTGATCAAGTACGGTCAGAATTAAATTAAAAGACAAAAAAACACGTATGGTGAGATAGTAAAAAAAAAAAAAATTTCAATATATCAAAACATGTATTTTTTTTCTCTTTTAGCAGGTTCAGACATGACTCTCTCTCTATATATATATGTTATGAGTTATAAATATAAAGTTATTTGACAGTTATATTTTTAAGTTATAATTTGTTATGGGTAAAATCATTTGATAGCTAGAATTGGCCCAAACGAGTGAAACATACCCACTAACACAAAAAGTCCAATAGAAAGAAAGTTCAGCCCGTGAAACTTAGTGCCGACCTAAGTTCGCGTATCATGGAAGCCACCATCGGCCTCGCTAAGATTGCTCAGAATGTGATCCGCCCCTGAAGCCTCTACGAGCTCGTCCCATCCCACGAGGGAGCTCGCTTAACGCATGTCCGGCGACCTGGAGACCGTCGGCAGTATATACTCAAAAGCCCAAGACCGCTGCTCGCAGTTCGTTATGAAGCGACCTAAAGGCCACATAGAGCCTTGAACGTCCCCAAATGGTCAAGAATTCAATTAAAGGAAGAAAATCACCACAAGTCAACTGCATCACCGATGATCTCTCCCTCAAATTTAAGATAGTAATAAATCCCCATAAATCAGGGATTAAAAATGACAATATTATCCCTAATTTATCTCTCATTAATATTTATCTCGTCTTGAAATTGTACTCCCCTCCTATTTATAACGCCTCCCCAATACTATATATAGAGGAGTGAAACCATTGTACAAGGGGATCAAAAAATAATACCAAATCTCTGTCAAATTTAAGAGAGAACAATGAACGTCGAGAATCTTGTAACTCCATTAATGAAAATAACTCGTGGACGTATACCTTCATTTTAGTCGAATCATGTTAAAAATTGTATTCTTTTTATCTTATTATGTCGGAATGACCGATTTTCAATGTAAACATAATTTGACACTTTAAAATTAAAATCATGACAACGAGTAGATAAATATAGCCTGTAAGTCTGTAATAAATAAGTTTCATAGGAGGTAAAATGTCATTTTTCTTTATCCAAAATAATTATGAATATTACATTCCTTCAAGTGCATCTCATCTTATTATACGAAAGCTTGCCAAGTCATAGGAGATGTAAAATCTACCGATCAGCTTTAGGTACGAGGTACAATCCTGTCATTGTAAATGTGTTCTCTTTCTCTAGTGTAGGACTAAAATGATTTGAAATTTGAACCATATATAATCGAAGGTCATAAAAGAAATATAATATTTTATTATGTAGCATATGAGCATTAATTCTAGACATGGTTTTTAATAGAGGCACTGTATCCAGTTTGATCATCATAGTACTTGGACCACAACATTACACCTCCATATTTTGCAGAACCTTTAATGGCTGGAAGCAGTTTTGAAGTAAGATCAGCCACTGAAATGAAGCCACTTCCAGCTGCAGCAGGAAGTCCCAAGAAAATTTTTGTAGCAGGAATATCTGAAACCCATTGATTCCATGCATTTTTGAGATTTGCAATGTTTCCTGATGAGTATTGGCATGGAGGATTGTTGTAAAATTGTACCCAAACATAATCAAAGAGACCTGTTTTAAGGGCACCCCCAATCCAAGCATCAGGGTAAGGACACTGTGGGGCTGCTGTTAAGTACACTTTCTTGCCTTGCTTGCTGTAAGCAGATAGATATCTTGCAGTGTTGGGTTGTGCCTCCTTCAATATCAAAATCAATTCCATTCAAAACAGCGTTGCCTCAGAGGAGGTGAGGTAGTAGCTGCCTGCGCCGCCTCCAATCGAAAGCATCACTTTGATTCCTTTTGCTTGACAGGATTTATAATGTCGGCGCTAGCTTATGCTAGTGCAGCCGTTACTGTATGGATCACAATGGCCAGCAAGGTTGATAATGGGCGTCTGCCCATTTCCAAAAGTTGGCAGAAATGCTATGTTCACAAAATCATATTTGCTTGTGGCGCAAGTCTCCGCCAAGGTGCCTTCATTTCCGTTATGGCCCCAGTAGATTGCAATTCCCCCAGCATCAATACGAGTCATCACTAGACTTAGCATTGAAAAGAAAAGTAATTTTACAGAAGTTGATGATTTTAATGCCATCATTGAACACTCATACAGTAACTAGAGTGATTTATCAAGTTATGTTTTGTTCGGTGTTTAGCCATAATTCTGTTTTGTTTGGACAGAGTGAGTGCTTTACAGTCACATAGCACTAATTAATTAATTTATTTAATTTGGACGATATATGTGTGTGGTTTCATGCATGCAACTTGTTCAAAAATAATACCAATTTCCACATATTCTAATGGCTCACTATAAATACAATATATTATCATTTGTACGAAGGTATTGTTCACTCTTTTGGTTGTAACTTTATGGTGAACATCAATCATGAGTCATAATGAGAAATTGACAAATTTAATCAATAAATTAGGGGTGAATAAAAAATCAGGATAATCCGTTGATCCGATCGACCCCACATAATTTTATCAGATTTGAGATTTCAAATTCATTTGTCAGATTCAACCTGATAAACCAGACCTATTCGGAAGTCTCATCTTCAAATTTTCAGGTTCGGGTTTAATTTTTGTACCTTGCCCCGATTAGATTGGATTGACCAAAATGGACCCGACCCATCATTTGTCGACCCCTAATACAAATGTACGTGCGCGGTTTCATGCATGCAACATGTTAACAAATAAAACCAATTTCCACACATCTGCTGATGCCCGATATAGGAAAATATATTAGTATCTATCCAAAGGTATTAATTGTTCGTTCTTTTGGTCTCTTACATTTGTCTAGTTCGCTCAAATTGTTACTTTATGTTGAGCACCAACAATGACACACAATGAGAGAATTTGATAAATGCAAGAGGCATGAAAGTAATATGAATGGACAAGGACCTAAACCAACTTTTTAGAATATGATTTGATTCGAGGAACCAATTTATTTATGCGTGTCGGTCATGGACCTGTGAAATTAATATGAATGGACAAAGACCTAAACCGTTATTGTTTTATCATGACATTTTCCGAATCTATTTATAATAGCGGAAACTTTATACACCGTATATCATATATTAATCTTAACAATTAAGTATATGATAAGGTGTAAAATAGAGACCCTGCAGACTTCATTGACCAACTTCGATCCTTCCGAACGTTGAGAAGTTTCATATAGTCGCTACAAAAGTCTTGGCCTCCATCACTTGCACCAATCAGATGCTTGCTCAATCAATGGTCATGAAATTCCGGAAAGAGAGAATATTTTTAAAGTTATTGGTGAAGTTAATGATTTTTTATTTCATGTGGTGCTTATTTGACAATATTCCAATTGCATTTAAAGCCATTGATTGAAATGGTTTGAATCTTTCAAATTTCAAAAGGTGTTGAAATTTTTTTACTATTAGACTAGAGTGGAAAGCCATGTATCTAATTTTGAGTCGTGAAAATAAGAAATTCAAGGAAATCTCTAAAAGATATTGATTTATCAAGTATAGATTGGATTCCTTATTGCTGATTTTAATTGTGCTAGTTCACAAAAAATATTTTAGTAAGCGGTACGATTAAAATTTAATTATATATATTTGAATTCAATAAGTATTAATTTGTGTAGTTTAATCGAAAATTGGTAAATACAATTAATTGGGAAAGATAAAATCGACATTTCTTATGATTGAGAATAAAAAATGCAAAATTCATTTTTCAAGATCCTCTAAAAAATCACTCAAAATCACTCTTTTATGATTAAACAAGACTAAATAATCTAATATTCTTTTAATTAAGTTAATATGAATAAGGATCATTTTGATACAATTAGAAAAATTTATCTTTTTTTTTAAAAAATATAATAAATTAAGGATACTGATGTTATTATTTCGGTAATAATTCTTTTAAATTGAAACATATTCTCATTATTTTTTATTTTCAAACGGAATCAATTTTTCATATAAAATCATCAATCAAACCTCCAAAAAAAATGTTTAAAAACTAAAAATAGATTAAAAAAAATTAAATCGGACTACTTTTGAGAAATTAAAAAATCGGCCAATTATTCGGAAAAAATCGCCCAAAAATCAGAATCGATTTTAAATATTCAAAATCGATAAGATCAAATCGCTCAAATATTCATAGAGCTGCAATACTATTAAAAACATTTCCTGCTAAAATTGAGCAATTAATCATTGATCTCTTGGCCTATTTCCTTAGTCTACAAAAGTTATACATATCAACACATTTTTAAAAATAATTATATTCTTTTAATTCTTTCGATCATATAGTAACATGGTTAATTAGCTTGAAAGCTAAGCAAATAAAGCAAAGCGTACATGTAGATAACGTCCGTCACCTTCTACCCGCCAAAATTCAATTGCCCGAAAATGGTTACTTTAACGGTCATAAATCCAGTGACCTACCGGTTTCAAATTTTCTACTGCTTATGCTTTCCGCTTCATCCACTTCTTTCCCTTTCCCTTTCGTTTTTATTTTTTTATTTTTTTATTTTTATTTTTATTATCGAAACTGTGAAACCCATCTTCACCATTTGAATTCTTTGGTTTCAAAATGTGAGGGGTGTTGAAGGGAAATTCTCAAATTTGTTAAACCCTTTGGGTGTGTGTATTTTTTTTTGATAACCGGGGTGTCCGGATAGCTTATTTGTAAGGTTTTGAGGTTAACGCAGAAATTGGAATTTAAAATTTTCTTTCAAAATCACTTTAAGGATCATGGTTATATCATTATTGATGTAAAAAAATTATGCTAACAAATTAATATTTATTAATTTAAACATGCATGCAAATAATTTATTTATGAACATAAATAAAAACCAACGATAAAATAATCATACCTGAATTCGTTTATCGTTTTCCCGAACTTTCTTGAATTTCCTTCTTAAATTTTCTCTTGCAATAGTGCACCAAGTGTTGCATCTATAGTTGACACACTAGAACTCATCTACGAACAAATTACTCTCACTTTGAGAACAAAGAAAATATATTTTCTTTCTTATATGTTGAAGTCTTAGATTATGTATCAAAGAAACAAACTTTCTTTGATTTAATCATAGAGAAAACTTGGAACAAACAAAGAGAGAGATAGAGCAAGTTTCGGCCCAGGAGGAATTCACTTCCCTTGGCCGAATCTTCATCCCCTAAATAGACTAGGGATTGCTTTGTATGTATCCTAATACAAAAAAGGACAATTTAAGATCTCTCCAAATCTAATTTGGTCTCTTTGTATTTCTTTCCAAATTAAATTAGGAAACTTAATTAAATGAGAATCCATTATTAAATCAGACTTCCTTATTTAATCTATATTAGGACTCTAATTAATTAGGGTGCTAGCCCACTAAATTAAAACACAATAGATTAAACATTATTTTGATCCAATAATTAATTAACTATTAATTAATTTTAACTTACTTAATTCTAATTATCAATTAATCAAAATTACAGTTAATTATATTAAATTTATTTAATATATATATCAAATATTTATTTAAACAATTAAATATAAATTTTATATTTCGAATTTATAATCAAATTAATATTTCCGAAATATTCTGAATGTTCTAATCTTATTAGGAAATCATATTTTAATTACAAATCTAATTTTCATAGTAATTGCCAAAATAATCATTTATTAATTTTTAATAAACATCCTTAAATTTGTCTCTTCCTGCATGGAGCATATGGTTACAGCCTACATTTCTTGGACAACCACTAGCGTCTCTCCTTCGTTAATCTTCGACCGAAATTTTTTTGGCCTTGCTCTCGTTGCACTTTTCGACAATTCTTCTTTAAGTGGCATTCTATGCCACAATAATAGCACTTATTGGTAGGCATCCTTCCATCTGAGGATCTATCTCTGATTGTGCGTCTGCCTCTCCCTCTTTCTCTTCCTCGAATTCTTCCTCGAGCTCTGTGATGGAGACTTTTGTCTGTTCTGATCCAACGTCTTTTCTCCTGAACTTTTCATTCGATAAGGTATTTTTTACTATGGGCATGGTAAGTTTATCTCATGGAGCCAAATTGCTGAGAGTAACCACCAATATTTCCCAGCTATCAGTAAGAGAACTGAGTAATATGAGGTCTTGTACTTCATCTCCCAACTATCAGTAAGAGAACTGAGTAGTAGGAGGTCTTGTACTTCATCTCTCAGCTGCATGTCTACTGCAGACAGTTGATTCACCAGACTCTGGAACTCATTAGTGTGTTTTGCGACAGAAATTTCACTCTGTAACTTCAAATTCACTAAATGCCTCATTAACACAGCTTTGTTCCTAGCAGTCTTAGCCTGATACATGCCTTCCATCTTCATCCATATTTCTTAAACATCTGTATCTTGTGCTACATGGTGGAAGACGTTGTGGCCAATTCACTGCCTAATCTGACGAGAGTTCTGTTGTTGAGTTTATTTCAATCACTCTTTTTGACAGAATCTGGTCTCACTCTCTTCTCCTCAATCATATCGAATAGATTTTTACAGTGAAAATAATCTATCATCTGAGGTCTCCAGAGGGAATAATTGGTTGCTTTTAGCTTGATCATCGCACCAAAAGAGGAATCTTCCATTTCTATTTTGAGTTTAAAGTTTAAAATAAAAATAGGATAAAATCGAGATATATTTTCACAAATCGGATGTCACAGTTACGTCCATAACTGTCAAAATAATGGATTTGACTCTTCGTTGGTCAAAATCCGACACAATGGCCGATTTATAAATTTTTGAAACTTATGGGGTCAAACTGTAAATTTCAGAGACTTTAGGGGGGCTCAATAAAATTTACCAGTATGATGACGTGTCAGGCACGTGGCTGCTGATGTGGCAGAAATGAGATCGGCTTGCTGATGTGGCAGCTGCCATGTCAGACTCCTTGCTGACGTGGATACTAACTGTACGTTGACGTGGCGCTGATTGTACACTGTCGTGTGGCTGTTGTGGTCATCGTGTGGCTGTTGTGGTCGTCTTCATCCTTCAGTTGGCGCGTGTACGAGTTGCAGCGTGTGGGTAGTTGTCTGTCCGGCGCGTGCGGCACATGAACCTTACTTCGGTCTCGATTTGATCACCGAAAAATACCAATGTGCTCGTCTTACCGTGATCAAGCTGATGATATTCTCAAAATTAGTTTTTGAGAACTTTTCCTAAACCCGAATTTTCCAAGCCGAGTTTTATTCTTCACCCCCAGGATCCCCAACGTATAACCAAAACTCTGACACCACTTATTGTGATTTTCTGACCATTAAATGGTATTTATGATGAAAACTTTCTTTCTATTAAATTATAAATTTTGTTACAAAAAACCTCACACTTTACTCTCTAAGCTCTCTTAACATGAAGCTTAAATTCTAAACTCTCTTACTTGGAGCTTCTTATTGGGGATACTTGAACTCTCAAATGATAGCTCAATTTATAGGTAATGACTTGCCTTATAACTCAACAAAATTAATGGAGTGGTTGTAATAATTATCCATTAATTGAGTGGTTATAGGTGATTACACCAACATCATTAATTGATCAATGGTAATTGTAACAAATTAATCATGCATGTTGGATTCATATCAGTCATGGGACAATGGTCAGAAGTCCAATTATCTAAGTGTCTAACCATTATAGAATGGTTTAACCCTTGCCAATGTTTACTAACCAGAAATATGTCCCAACTTTTCTTCTATGAGTGCATTTGACAAAGTATACAGATATCCCATATCATCCAGCTCACATTTCACAGCTACCTTACAAAATTCCTCTACCTCATTGGGGTTCCCCTTTATCCACTATCTCATTGAAGTCTCCCCCATAAATCAATGGTTTAATCTTTTCAATATAGTCCAGGTATGATACTTTTGATTAGCCTCTGGATGACCGTACACACCTATAAACCGCCAAATTAAGCTGTTATCTGTAGAGATTATCACATCTATATGGTGAGACCTAACATTTAGATCAACGTCTTGCCTCCATAACAAGTTAGACCTCTACTTCTGCACACAATAAGACCATGATCAAATTGAACTATGTTTTTCACCCCTTCCATCTGACTCACTGATAAGTTTGTCTCCCTAATAAATGCTATTTTTGGTTTATGTACATAGAGAAGTGCACAGAATGCTCGAGTCGTTCCACAATCCCTCGATATTCCAGCATAAGACGATCATTGCATCCGATGGAGCTACTCATCAGCCCCGCCGATATCAGAATGGTTTCACCCCCAAACTTATTTATATTTTCTCCCTCCCAATCCCCAAACACTTGCTGCTCATGTGATCTATGCCTCACTTCAGTCTGTTCAATTTTGGTTCTCTTACTCCCTTCACTGGAGACAGTCTCCCCATTAAGTTCTCGAGTCCCATTCCCATTTTTTCCTTTTGTTCCTCTCGGGTCTAAAAGCATTGTCACAGCCCGCCCTTGCTCATAGTTTCCACATGTTCTTAAACTCTTTTGTGCTCTTGGGCCTAGCTATTGCCGGCCCTCTTCTTCACTCCTCAAAAAGTTACAATTTGAAGCTTCCCGCCCGATCATTTTTCCTTCTCCAAACTGCCTCATTCAATTCTTTGCAGTCCTATCTATAACCATTGGGTGATTGTCTAGCATAGGCCTATGTAGTACCGAATTACTGGTATCCAACACCTCATGACCCATATTCATCTTCTTTAAGAAAATTTTCTAATATATAGTAAAAATATAGGAGAGACATGTCTCTTAAGAAGTGTCTTATGGGAAAGACACAAAAATAAAGGGACATATCCTCTAAAATGAATGTATGTGTCTATTCATGCCTATAAAAAGGAATATTGAGTTCATTTTCAATTATCCAAAAAATCATTCATTCTAAAGAGTCTAAAGTGTAGAGATATTTTCCATCATTCTTCCTTAAGTTGAAGTTCTTGAAGAAAGGAGTGTTCATTCTACAAGAAACAATCAAGTAATCTTGAGAGAACATTAGCCACAAGACATTCGTAAAACACCGAGGAATGACTAATAAATTCTTAAGGATAGAGACAACTCGACTTGGTTCTAGTTTATCATATTCTACATTGATTTTCAGGTTTTTCTAAGTCTTCATATTTATGCTTTAATAGTGTAAGTTTGATTGAAAGGTGCATGTTAAATTTGATTAATAACACACACACACACACACACACACACACACACACACACACACACATATATATATATATAAACGACGACAACTGCATGTTGGGCTGCAGCCCCTGCGGCCTAAATTTTTTTTACCAAACACAAGAAAAAATATCAAACAGTCAAACACAAATTTTTTTATTTTTTCGAATCAACGATATTGCTGAAACTTGCAAATTAAAAAAGTGGCATACAATTTCTCAGGTCACCATTTTCAGTTTTTCACAAACTACTTCATCTTAGTATCTTACCACACAATTCAGATTCAAGGCAGTGAAGGCACGGGTAGGGTAGCCGAGTCACAACAAGGGACGAATCCCAATTGTTGTTTTTGCACATAACCTACTCGATAAAAGTCCAGACAGAAGATCGCCATCCTGAAGGTGAAGGATCAGGTCCAGAACGGTTGATGGTGAGGATCTTTCAATTTCACTAATATGATAATTTTTCTTGAATGCATTTAACATGATCTATTGATCTCTCTTTGAAATTTGATGTAATGAGGGGCTGTTGTGTCATGCTCGAATGAGGGTATATTCTGAAGGTTTTTAGGCCTTAGGGTTTTGGATTAACTATGTGTTGCTATTTGCTAATAAGAAATTGGGTTTCCATTATGCATTTATGCTGTCTGAGATTCAGCTGCTATATTTGCTTTGCTATCTAGGTTGCTGTTTAGATGTGTATGTCTTGCAGTCTTGTTGGTTTTGGGGATTGATGTTGTATTGTTGTTATTTTTTTTTACGATTGTTAATTGTTATATAATATATAGTTATATACTGCTGCATTTACATTATATTAATTTGTTGATTCCTTTATGTTTTTTCAATAGTTTTTCTTACAAGAAACTGAATTATTCTTTTGTTTATTTGATATAGTTATGGACAAATATTTTAAAAGAAAATCAACATTACAATCTTCTCCAAAGAAAACTAAGTATTGTTCAAGTGAAGATGTAGAAGTTAATTTACAAGATCTTCCTACAGATCCTCGATTAAGACCTCGAATCTCTTATTATGGTCATAATATCCGAGATAAAGTCCGAAGAGCGTACTTACAAAAGGGTCATGTTCAACCTAAAAATCACAACTTTAAATTATCAAATTTTGGAAATAAAAAACGGCGGTTTGTCTCAACTTGGTTTGAAAATTTTGGATCTTGGTTGGAATATAGCATAGAAAAAGATGCTGCATTTTGTCTTTTTTGTTATCTTTTTAAAGAAGAGAATGGTAAACAAAGTGGTGGTGATATATTTGTTGGTCAAGGATTTAAGAATTGGAAGAAGAAAGAAAAATTTATTGAACATGAGGGAGATATCAATAGTGCTCATAATAAAGCTAGACAAGATTGTGAAGCGTTGATGAATCAGAAGCAGCATATTGAAATAGCTTTCTCAAGACATTCAGAAAAAACTCGAAGTGAATATCGAGCCCATTTGAATGCTACTATTGATTGTGTTAGATTTCCTGTTAAAACAAGGGCTTGCATTTCGTGGGCATGATGAGACTAAAGATTCAAATAATCGAGGTAACTTTCTTGAGCTTCTACATTTCCTTGCTGACCATAATGAGGACATTAATGCTATTACTTTTGAAAATGCTCCTAGAAATCTTCAGTTGACATCAAATGAGATTCAGAAAGATATTGTAACTTGTGCTTCAGTTGAAACTACCAATATTATTATTAGAGAGATGGGTGATGTTTTGTTTTCTATTTTTGTTGATGAGTCTCGTGATATATCTTCAAAGGAACAAATGGCTGTCGTTTTGCGTTATGTGGATAAAAATGGCTATGTGGTTGAGCGTTTTATCGGTATTGAACATGTTACTAGTACTACAGCTCTTTCACTAAAAGAGGCACTTGACAAGCTATTTTCTAGGCATGGATTGAGTATGTCTAGGCTGCGTGGGCAAGGGTATGATGGAGCTAGTAATATGCGAGGCGAGTTCAATGGCCTTAAAGCACTCATTTTGGAGGATAATAAATGTGCTTATTTTATTCATTGTTTTTCCCATCAACTTCAATTGGTTCTTATTTCTGTGGCAAAGAAGAATGAAGACATTAATTCTCTCTTCAATTTAATTACTATGTTAGTCAATGTTGTTGGAGCTTCAGCAAAACGTCGTGATATTCTTCAAGAAGAACATGCTCGTGCAGTCATTGAAGCACTTAATAATTATGAGATTTCAAGTGGACGAGGTTTAAATCAAGAAATAACTTTGAAACGTCCTGCTGATATACGTTGGGGCTCACATTATGGTACGTTATTAAGCATAACTAGTATGTTTTCATCTATTACTAATATGCTTGAAATTATTTCGAATGAGGGAAATTCTGAACAAAGATTTCAAGCTACAACATTACTGAAATTCATGCATTCATTTGATTTTATTTTTAGCTTATTCTTGATGAAAAGAATACTTGGATTTGCATATGAGTTATCCCAAGCATTACAAAAAAAAGACCAAGACATTGTGAATGCCATGAAATTAATTGGAGTGTATAAGCGAAACTTGCAAAACATGAGAGAGAATGGATGGGACTCTTTACTTGGTGAAGTTTCTTCCTATTGTGAGAATCATGACATTGATCTTCCTAATATGGATGATATTTTTTTGACTAATGGGAGATCACAACGCAAGGGTCAAAAGATCACAAATACACATCGCTTTCGTGTTGAGTTATTTTATGCAGTTTTGGACATGCAACTTCAAGAACTAAACAACCGCTTCAATGAGATGAACACTGAGTTGCTCCTTTGTTTGGCATGTCTATGCCCAAATGACTCGTTTGTAGCTTTTGATAAACATAAACTACTGCGCCTTGTTGAATTTGATCCAAATTATTTTTCTTCAATAGATCTCATGGCACTTGAAATTTAGCTTGAAGTTTATATTATGGATGTTGGTTCTGATAATGATTTTTCAAGATTGAAATGGATTGATGAGCTTGCAAGAAGAATGGTTGAAACTAGAAAAGATAAAGTGTTTCCATTAGTTTATTTATTGGTGACATTAGCATTGATATTACTGGTTGCCACATCTACAGTGGAAAGAGCATTTTCAACTATGCATTTTGTGAAAAATCGATTGCGAAATCGGATGGGAGATCAATGGTTGAATGATAGTCTAGTAGTATACATAGAAAATGATATTTTTTGTAATATTGATAATGAAGTAATTATCCAACGTTTTCAACATATGAAAGCTCGTCGAGGACAATTATAAATGTATTGAATGAAAATATATCAATGAAGTTCAAAATTTTGGTACTTATTTTTTGTTGAACTTTTTAACTTAGCCCCTCCTGTGTTGAATCCCTTGCTCCGCCACTGGTAATAAACCAACATCTTAATAGTGTAAGTTTGATTGAACGGTGCATGTTAAATTTGATTAATAACACACACACACACATATATATATATATATATATAATATATATATATATTATATATATATATATAAACCAACATCTTCGTCTCCCCAGGCCTGTTTGTGCAACCATCACTGCCATTGCCTTGTTGATCTAAAACTACCAAATATTGGGGAATTCGTATCCAAACCGAGGGTTCCAGCTCCAAATCTTTCTTCCTGATTTATAGCATTATTCATTACGGTTTCATTGGCTGGTCAAATTAAATCACCACGGATTCTCTCTATTGAATCTATTACTTTTCAACCATTCCCTTGAGCCTCCAGCTCTCATCATCATCTTTCCACTTCATTACTTTTCGCATTCATATGGAGCTAATTCAAATCTTAGTCTTAAAATCATTGCACCATTTGTAATTTTATTCTTATGTAAGCAATCATATGGAGCTTCAATTGTAGGCTTCTCTCTCTTATATATATATATATATCTAGGACAATGAAACTTTTGAAAGAAATTTAGATAAAGTTCACTTGAAAATATTTGAAGACAACAATGGCACATAGCCTTGCAAGTTTTATGATCAAAGGTCTGTAATATATAGTTTCATATTACATCAAATATTGGCATTATTCTAATCCAATAAAATTTATAGAATATAATGTGCTATCACATCACCTATATAACAATTTAATATTATTTTGTCACATGTTAATATATTAAAAAATTATCGAATAAATGATAGTTATATTTAATATAATTACACATATCATATGCTTATTAGTTGGGGGTACTACGTTACTCATATTACATATCAAAACATTATAAGGGGTAAACAATGGTTCCGAGTATATTCGGAACCGTTTGGAACAGAAAATTAAATTTCAGCACTGAAACTGATGATCTTAGAGTAGATTTTGATTCCAAAAATATGATATCATGAAACTTGTTGAAACTGATTATTTTAGAATATGTTCTGATTCCAAAAATATGATACCATGAAACTTGAATTAAACCGAACAGAATATGATATCTTAATTAATCGAGATATGGCCAAACGTAAGTTGACTCCGGATAAAATAAAGTTGGCAACATTTTTTAGGGCCCAAAAAAGTGGTATAGAAATTTCATATATAAAGTTGTCAAAAAAGTTGTCAGAAGTGGGATTTGAACCCACGCCCTCTTTCGAAGACCAGAACTTGAGTCTGGCGCCTTAGACCACTCGGCCATCCTGACTTCATTGGTAGAAATTTCTTAAAATTTTTACTAAACTATTGTGAGTAAAAAGTTTGTATGGTCATATCTTGTACAATTTCCTCGTATCATCTTTGCTTTTGGCCATTGGCAACTGACAGTTTTCCAGTTTTGTCAATTTTGTGGGTATAGTTTTCTGGATTTGCTAATTATTAATTATTAAGTTCACACAAGATGTTTGATCAATTGTCTAAAATAAGTTTACAACACTTCCTATAATCACCATGCTTGAATCTTTATTCCATTGACATCAAGCAAGTAACCGAATTTCTTTGAAAACATACTAATGTTCAACAATCCTGGCCAAAAGGTTGATAAAATACATGGTTTTAAAAATCGGACCGGCCAGTTGAGCTAATCAAATCAAGAACCAGCTATGAGTACAGTCCGGTTGAATCTTTAAAATCGGATACTAAAAAATTGATCAAAACCAGTTAGAAATTGGTGAACAGAATCGGTCAGTTCCTTAATTTTTTTTAATCTAATTGAACATGATAATGAGACTAAAACAAAATAAAACAAGGATAAAATTATCATTAGTAAAATTAAAATAAAATAAAAAGAACCAAAATGATATCATTTTTATGGTGATTTTATAATCTTTTAGTCCTCATTTAATTTCTATATTATTGCCCTAATCTAGTTATCAACTTAAAAATAAGGAAGAGAGATAATGAAAAATAACATGGGCTTTTTTTAAAACCATTTGAAATATGATGATTTCCATTTAACCCAAGCTAAATTTAAAACTTATATTTAACCATATTACATGTAAAAAAAAGTCATAAACATACATAGTAAATATTTATTATTATGGAATTGCCAGCAATTTGGAGGATGCACACTACAAGAAATTATAGTTTTAGCGACGGAATATTCCATTTCAAAATGTAGCGACGGAATTGAGACGGAATTGAAACGGATAATGATATTAGGGACGGAATTTAGCGATAAAAAAAATTTCATCTCTAAATTAGAGACGGAAATGAAAATCCGTCGCTAATTAGAGACGGATTACTATTCCGTCGCTAATTTTGTTTAGAAACAGAATTTTTCCGTCGCTAATTAGAAACGGAATTCAAATTCCGTCTCTAATTAGAAACGGAATTTCAATTTCGTCGCTAATTTTAAATTTAATTTTTTTATTAATTAGAAACGGAATTGTTCCGTCGCTAATTAGAAACGGAATTGATATTCCGTCGCTAATCGGAAACGAAATTTCAATTCCGTAGCTAATTAGAAACGAAATTTCAATTCCGTTTCTAATCTTTAATTTTAATTTTTATTTTAAATTTTTTTGTTAATTAGAAACGGAATTTTTCCGTCGCTAATCCGTCGCTAATTAGAAACGAAATTAAAATCCGTCTCTAATTGAAAGCGGAATTTCAATTCCGTCGCTAATTTTAAATTTTATTTTTAATTTTATTAATTAGAAACGGAATTTTCCGTCGCTAATTAGAAACGGAATTTCAATTCCGTAGCTAATTAGAAACGGAATTTCAATTCCGTTTCTAATCTTCAATTTTTATTTTTATTTTAAATTTTTTTGTTAATTAGAAACGGAAATTTTTCCGTCTCTAATCCGTCGCTAATTAGAAACGGAATTCAAAATCCGTCGCTAATTAGAAACGGAATTTCAATTCCGTCGCTAATTTTAAATTTTTTTGTTAATTAGAAACGGAATTGTTCCGTTTCTATTCCGTCGCTAATTTTTAAAATTTTCAATCCCCCCAAACTTTATTTCTTTCGGCTCCACTTTTTTTTTTTATAAAAAAAATAGAGACCAATTTTCCGTCTCTAAATGGAAACGAAATATCTATTCTGTCGCTAATTTTCGTGAAATTTCAAAAAATTTTCCACCTTGTGAAAATTTCAAAAGTATACAAAACTTACAAATTTTCCCGCTTCTCTTATTTTTTTTCCTCTATATATACATCATAATCTTTTTAACTCTCAACTCCAATACACCATCCAAAATTTTCTTACTCAATTTCATATACCATCAAATTTTTCATTACCTCAACTCTCATTATCAATTTCTCATTTTTCTTATCCCCTCTTTTAAAATTTCTTAAGAAACAAACGGTGGACGTTTCGTAAATGGATGGTGGTGTGTCGAAGCTCGCGGTGGACATTACGGTATCTTGTATAATTAAGATGTATATATAACAATTAAAAAATCCACTTTTTTAAAATTTTATACCATTCAAAATTTTTAAAATTTTCCCTTATCTAAAATTTTAAAAATTTCATATCTCTACAATTTATAAATTTTTCATATCTATATAATTATTAAATTTCCAGCCTCTCTAAAATTTAAAAAAATTTTCCTTTCTAAAATTTTAAATTTTTTCTTTTCTAAAATTATAAATTTTTTTTTCATTTCTAAAATTTTAAAAGTTTCATATATTTTTAAAATTTTAAATTTCCCGCCTCTCTAAAATTTTAAAATTTTCGTTTTTAATTTTTTTTTTCAAAAAAAAAAATATATAGCTACGGAATAGCTACGGAAATATTCCGTCGCTAAATATTTTAAAATTTTAAATTTCCCGCCTATCTAAAATTTTAAAATTTCAGTTTTTAATTTTTTTTTTCAAAAAAATTATAGAAACGGAATTTATGTCGCTAAATAGCGACGGATGGAAATTCCGTCTCTAATTAGAAACGAAATTTTCCGTTGCTATTTAGCGACGGAATACTACCGTCGCTAATTAGAGACGGACATTCTGTCGCTATATAGAGACGAAATTTTCATCCGTCGCTAACTTTAGCGACGGATGATATATTTACGTCGCTATTTTTTTTGCGACCAACAAAATAGAGACGGAATTTTTCCGTCGCTATTCCGTCGCTTATGGCCAATTAGCGACGAATTAGCTACGGATTTTTCCGTCGCTATTTGGCAGTTTTCTTGTAGTGGCAACCAAAGCACGTGAAAACAAAGTTCAATTTATATTTTTTTTTTTAACTTTCGATTTGAAAACAAAATATCTCACAAAATATAAAATATTTCATGAAAAAATTATATATTATTAATTTATAAATTATAAGCTTAAAACAAAGTATCATTATTGATATGTTTCGATGAAGAAAAAAATGTCAAAATGTTCTTACGTTTATAAGATATTGATGATTTCTTACCAACTTTATTCAAACACTCATATCTCCTTCATCTAAATTCCAAATCACAATTTATAAAAATTTACATAAACTTAACATTCATACATATATCTTTCATCAACAAACCTCTCTCAAAGTCATACTTCTGAAATGTTGAAATCAATCCAAAACAATTACGTCACACATATTATACAAGTCTGACAATTTTCACTAAAATGAACCTATTTTTTTTACTCGGATATTCGATTTATGAGCCATAAAAAAATCATAGAATTATATCGTAAAGGCCAACTTTATAGAATGAACCAAATGCTAATTCCAATTGAGTGAAAACAGAAATAAGAATCAATGTCAAAAGATATAATAAGTTCAATCACATTTAAGTAGCTCAATCACAATCACAATAAACTCAGTCACAGTCATATTTTAGTTAAGTTACAGTCACATGTTAGTTAAATCACAATCACATGTTAGTTAAATCACAATCATATTTTACATCAATCATATTAAGCTCAATCACAGTCATGTTGATGTTAGTTACAATCATATTTTATCTCAGTCACATTGATGACTGAAAGTTGTGTTGTGTATGGCTAAACATATTGCTTATCATCAGTCATATTGCTTATCCTCCATCATAATCACATTTTACTTAAGTCAAGTTGTGCTCTGTCACAATCATATTTTACATAAGTCACATTAAGTTCACAATCACATGTTATCTAAAGTCATATTTTACCAAGTCATATTAAGTTCAGTCACATTCACATTGTATCAAAATCACAATGAGTTCAGTCACAATCACATTGAGCTAAATCATAAACATGCAAGTCACATTTAGCTCAATTACTAAAGTCACATTTTATCTAAGTCACATTAAGTTCAGTCACATTCAAATTTTACCTAAATCACATTGAGCTCATTCATAATCAAATTAAACTCATTAATAAACAAGTCATATTAAGTTCTATCACAATCATATGTTACCTCAAATTATATTTTACACCAGTCATATTAAGCTCAGTTATATTTAAGGGTGGCAGAAAATTCCGGGCCCGGTCAGGCCCGGCCTGGCCAGAGGCAAAAAAAGCCCGGGCCGGGCTTTGCAATTTTGGCCCTGGCCCGGCCCGGGGCAAAAGCAAAAAAAAAAATTATATATATAAATATATTTTTTAATATGTTTGTAACATTTTTATTTGTCTGTAGCATTTAAATTGTGAATTATCTTTACATATAGTGTGAATGTATTTTTTTTGTATGTTTTTTAATTTTGATGATATATTTATATAATATAAATTGTATTTGAAATTTTTTTTTGGGAAAAAATTCGGGCCTCATTTAGGCCCGGGCCCGGTCCGGCCCGTTGCCACCCTTAGTTATATTTATCTAAGTCACACTAAGCTTAGTCACATCACATTGAGTTTAATCACAAATACAATCACATTGAACTCAGTTACAGTCACAAACACATTCATATTGAGCTCAATTACAATCATATTAGTCTCAATCATATTTACATTGAACTCAGTCACAATAACATTTAGTCCAATCACAGTCACATTTAAGAGTTTGGAGTTATTAATACCAAGAGATGGAAACGTGGATTTTTTTGATAAATTTCTAAAAAAAATAAATATTTTTAGTGGAATTTTGAATTGGGATTTTAATTATAAATATATAAATTTAAAATAAAAAAATATATATTAATTAAAAGAATTATTTTTAATAATAATTGTTGATGGTGTTTTCTGAACGAAGTATTTGAACAGTACAACAAGGGCAGAGATGAAATTTCTCCTTTTGGAGGGACGAATATTCAGAGGGCATTGGTTACTCCTCGGCCAGATATGATCTTCGGACCCGGTTTCTCGGATT
The DNA here is from genome assembly GCA_019454045.1 of Zanthoxylum bungeanum. Classification (NCBI taxonomy): domain Eukaryota; kingdom Viridiplantae; phylum Streptophyta; class Magnoliopsida; order Sapindales; family Rutaceae; genus Zanthoxylum; species Zanthoxylum bungeanum. The sequence goes on from SKCR01042568.1 coordinate 44,260, forward strand.
TGATCGACCTGGGGATACAACATGATGCAGATGGCAGAGACCGGCAATATCAGAGCCGAGACCGACCACTTTGGCCCGGTGGCTCGGTTCAGTTCTATCTTTCCTCCTGGATCGGGAGCTCGGATTTTTTGGGTCAGGTCGGAAGTAGTTGGGGTAGTTCGGTGCACGGTTTGGTCGTCCTCATGACACCCGATGTTTGATCAGGGTAGTTTGGACTTTTCCCTCTGACATGTATGAGAGACCTTTATAGGCTGACATTATTATTATTGAGTGTGACAGCGTATAAAACAGAGTGATGTGACAGAGAGTCAGATGACATACTTGCTTTCGGCAAAGCAGTTGGGGCAGTGAGCCCGTCAATCAGTCGAAAACCTGTGTGGCTGATGTCATGGAAATATGAGAATAGTGTTGTATTTTCCTTAGTATATAAAGGGAAGGTAGTCTCATTTGTATTGGTTGAATGATTGTTGGTTAGCAAAAATCTCATTCAAAGCACTACTTGTAAAAAACCACAAGCAAACAGCTCGGTAACGTTAGACCACCCTTGAAAACGGGTCGGCCGAGTTCGGTTTGGTAATAAAAAGTAACCCTCTACTTTGTTCCCTGGACGTAGGTTGGATTCATTCCGCCGAACCACGTAAACCCTCTTGTCGATCTTGTGTGGGTTTCACTTTCTGCTAAATTTGCTTTTGGTCTCCCATAACCAAATAAATTCAAGGTTGAAGGAGGATTGTCCCGGGAGAGTTATCCCGAAACTGCCCCTAAGACGAAAATCACCCATCAACAATAATATTCGGGTTCGGATTAGGACCGGTTTTTTTGCCCGGCCTGACCAAGGCCAAAATTTACCTGCCATACTTAAAAGTTGCATCCCTATTGAAAGAACGAGTGGTTCCAAATTCAGTTCAGTTGAATTGAAGGCTAATGAAGCATGTCCTAATTTAATAATGATCTATCATATTAGCTTATTTTTTTTTTTATCAAAATAATATGATAGAATTATCTCAATGGACGTAGTTTGGTGGTGTATGACTCATGATCTGGCCTTTCAGTTATGGATTCGAATTCATGAGGTGAGTTTCTTATAAGAGTATGTGACAGTCGAATATTTTATCTGCTCCACTTAAACCCAATTGGATGCTTTGATTATGGAATTTTCAAAATTTTCAAAAATAAAACTGTTAGCACCTTTTTTATTGGCATGTATCCGTGACAAAACAAGTTCAATTGAGTTGTAATCTTTCATGAAGATCTTTGTGCAATTGGACTGGTTTCTGGCTGCTGTGCATCAGACATGCGTTCGTGGTGCGTTCGTTGCAGTGTTCGAACGATTGGCGTTAGTGCTGCGTTCGTTTGTGGGTTCGAACGTGTGGCATTAGTGGCACGTTCTTTATTGGGTTCGAACGGGAGCATTCCAGAGAGCAAATGTTCGAGGCACGTTCTTGTGGGGTTCGAACGAGAGCATTCCAGAGAGCTCACATTCGTTGTGCGTTCGATTGACGTTCGAACGAGTCTTCACAGAAAGGGCGCGTTCGTGTAGCGTTCTAGTAAGCGTTCGAACGCGACTGCGATCTGAACGCGTTTTTGGCCTGCAAAACCCTAGGTTTTCACCCTACCTATAAATATAACCCTTAGCCGCCATTCTCATTAGTTGAAACATATTCCTTTTGAGCCAAAACCTCTCAACAGCTTTCAACTCTTTGATTTCACCTTGAAGACTCTTTGAATCTTATGTCTTCTTTGTTAATGGTGAAATCCATTCTTTGATAAACCTTCAACACAACTTAACCCAAATTCCCTAATCCTTTAGAGTTCTTTAGGAGGAAGTTTGGTAGTCGGAGTTCCGGCGTCATTGGTGATATAATCTACTCAGAGACTTCAGAGGTTCTGAAGAAAACCGTGGGTCGCGGGCTTGAGGAGTTGCCTTGAGTTCTTGCAGTATTGAGGTACTTGAGTCGGTGGAGTTGCCACCATAGGTCTTGACCATCGCTGTAAGTTTTTCTCGATATAGTGGATTCGGGTGGTAGCCTATACCCGGAGTGGTTTTTTACTCGGAAGAGTTTTCCATTTCGTCACCAAAATCATTGTGTTGAATTTTGTGTGATTGATTTTATTTGCTGCTTAATTATTGTTATTGTTTTTACATTTGCAGCTTATTATTTTTAGTTGGTTGATTTGTTAAATTGCCTGTTGCAATTCCATAGTAGCAGTAACAGGACTTGTCCTGCTTATTGTCTGTAATTCCGCATAGGGTCAGAACTTAGGATAACCCCGAATTTTCAATTGGTATCAGAGCCTGAACTCGATCCTTGACCCTTTAGCTATGGAGCATAGTCAACCATTAAATTGTGATTCCCCCACGTATCGTGATTTGGCCTTGTTTACAAAGAAGTTTAAGAAATTTCTTAAACTTAAGAAGAGTGGCCATAGCAGTGATAGGGATCTGGAGAATAAGCCTAGAGAGAGTAGGCATAGCAGGAGAGAGTCTAGAGGGGATATGGATAATAGATCCCGAGGTGTCCAGTGCCATGAATGTGAAGGATTTGGGCACGTTAGATTTGAGTGTCCCACATACCTTAGGGCTAAAGACAAGAAAGTCATGACAACCTCTCTTAGTGATTCTGAAGGTGATGACTCTCCTAAAGGCAATTATATGGCCTTTACTGCTAGTGTGACTGGTGAGAGAGAGATTGTGGCTAATGATGCTGATTCAGAAGTCTCTTTTGATGAGTCTGTAGATGAGGAAAGTCTTTAGGTAGCATATGTTGAACTGTTTAATGAGAGTTTAGCTATTAAGAAGACTAATATAGAGGTCAATAAAAGGCTGAAAGCTGTAGAGCTAGAAAAGAATGAAGCTCAAGCAAAATTTGAGCATAGCCTTTTGATGGTAGATGACCTAGAGGAGAGGAACAGAGGCCTAATTAATAGGGTCCAAATATTAGAAACTGAACTTGAAGATACTAGAACCCAGTTGTCTGTATTTTCTAGTGGAAATAAGAAAATGGATCGTATGTTAGGTATTAATTTTGAGCCTAACTGTGATAAGGCGTCTTCTTCCAAAGCTGTGCCTGTAGCAGCTAAACGTGACTTAAGTAAGAAACCTGTTGAGTGTAGTCATGTTTTTCCTCATGTTATTCCTCATCCTGTTTCCCAACCTCAATCTAGAGGTGTTGTGGGTAAACCTCGCTCTCATCCGATGTTTGTGCTTGTGTGCCATCATTGTGGCAAGGCCGGACACATTAGGCCTAAGTGCTTCATTCTTCACAAGTAAAAGAAGAGGCCTAAAAAGGTGTCACCTAGATTTGACTCTTCAAATCTAGCTTCTCAAGTTTCTGCACTAACAAAACAGACAAAATTTCTTAGTGAGAAACTTAATTTATTGATTAGGAATTCTCAAGTGGATGAGATTCCTAGAAAGGTTTGGGTAAGGAAGCAAGATGATTTCCCATCTACTTCTGCATGTCCTGATGGACATGATGAGAGTGCACTTCGGTGTAACTCTGCTTAAAAGATGCATTTTTATTTTCCCATTGCATGTGTGTGTGCGTGTGTTTTATGTTTTTGCACGTTTCTTTTGTTTTCACAGCATATGGGTGTGTGTGTGTCTTGTTTTTGTTATATGTCCCTTGGTATATAGGATGGAAACCCGGACATAAATTTCATAGCCGATTCCGAATGGATGGTAGTATGATCTGCACTCGGGATACAACTCCACGTACCATTGGATGTTTTGCAAGCCTATTTATGTCTTTATTTTTATTTTGTTAAAATCTGAAAAATACAAAAAAAAAATAGAAAATGAAAAAGACAATATTTTTATGGCTTGTTAGAGCATGAATAGCATGTGCATGTGATCCTGGTATGTAGGATATATGATTATGCATGTATGATATGCTGTTATTTTTCTTGATGCTCTATATACATAAGTGTGTGTGATAAAAACCTTTGGTATATCATGTGCTTGCACATCACATACACGTTTTTATTTTATCAAGGCTTGGTCGCATGTATGAGTTTTTGGACTGGCAATCTAATTTCTACCATACTTTGTTTACTGAATAGTGTGACCTTTGACTAGATGACCTTGCTATCCCCTTTTGTAAAAGTAAAAAGAAATAAATTTCAAAAGAAAAATGAGACTCAAGTGCAAAAGAGCCGAAATGGCCAAATTCAAAAGATAAGGGCAAAAACCCTTCACTCGAAAGAGTTGTTAAAAATGAGCTCATGATATTTCTGGGGTAAATAATATAGCATGCAACCAATGTTGCTTATTTTCAGGTCCTAGTGGTGCTGGGTTTGAACACTTATTTTGTGAACTTTGTTTGTTTAGAGATGGATTTCTTTGGCTGTGTCCAGCTCATAAAATAAGGTCTTAAGCCTTGATTCGTTATGCACTTTATTTTTCACGCAAGTGCTTTATATGCTTTGGTGTTTATGTCATATGCATAAGTGTTGTATTTAGCCACTTTTAAAATGATGCATATTGTTTCATGTCATAAACAGTTGAATACTGACTGGGTATCATTGTATCAGCTTGAAATGCTGTTTCAGTCAGTTTTTGACAGGATTTTTATTTATCTCAGTATGTGCCTGTGTGTGCTTCATGTTATTGCATACCAACTTTTTTTTCCTGTGCATTTTTCTGAGTTTTTGGTTTGCTTCCCGTGTGTTATTTTGCTAACTATATGTGCCTGTTAGTGTGGGGGAGTAATTCCTGGTTGTTTATGCTCTTGCATGTGTTTTCTCCTGTTCTCCTGTTATTTTTCCTGTTTCTTTTATCCTTTGTCATTTCGTGACAAAAAGGGGGAGAGTAATATATTAAGGGGGAGAACCTTAATATATAAGAGGGAGCCGTAGAATATCCTTTAGATATCTCCGTTTTAAGGGGAGTTAAAATTAAGGGGGAAAAGGATTTCTACTTGTACATGCATGAGATTTTTACCTGCTTTATGTTTTACTTGATTATCCCAATGCTTTTCACGGTATATTGTTGTTTGTGGATGTTTCAGGTAGCATGTATGTTGCTGCGGTGGCATTACTTTCAAGACTACTTTGTTAGGTGTTAGATCGAGTCCATTTGTAATAAGTCACTGTTTTGATGGTTGACAGTTGACTATTTGCTTTTTGGGTCTATTACCGTAGTCATTGTATTAGGTAGTGTTTTGTCACGGAATGCCAAAGGGGGAGATTGTTAGCACCTTTTTTATTGGCATGTATCCGTGACAAAACAAGTTCAATTGAGTTGTAATCTTTCATGAAGATCTTTGTGCAATTGGACTGGTTTCTGGCTGCTGTGCATCAGACATGCGTTCGTGGTGCGTTCGTTGCAGTGTTCGAACGATTGGCGTTAGTGCTGCGTTCGTTTGTGGGTTCGAACGTGTGGCATTAGTGGCACGTTCTTTATTGGGTTCGAACGGGAGCATTCCAGAGGGCAAACGTTCGAGGCACGTTCTTGTGGGGTTCGAACGGGAGCATTCCAGAGAGCAAACGTTCGTTGTGCGTTCGATTGACGTTCGAACAAGTCTTCACAGAAAGGGCGCGTTCGTGTAGCGTTCTAGTAAGCGTTCGAACGCGACTGCGATCTGAACGCGTTTTTGGCCTGTAAAACCCTAGGTTTTCACCCTACCTATAAATATAACCCTTAGCCGCCATTCTCATTAGTTGAAACATATTCCTTTTGAGCCAAAACCTCTCAACAGCTTTCAACTCTTTGATTTCACCTTGAAGACTCTTTGAATCTTATGTCTTCTTTGTTAATGGTGAAATCCATTCTTTGATAAACCTTCAACACAACTTAACCCAAATTCCCTAATCCTTTAGAGTTCTTTAGGAGGAAGTTTGGTAGTCGGAGTTCCGGCGTCATTGGTGATATAATCTACTTAGAGACTTCAGAGGTTCTGAAGAAAACCGTGGGTCGCGGGCTTGAGGAGTTGCCTTGAGTTCTTGCAGTATTGAGGTACTTGAGTCGGTGGAGTTGCCACCATAGGTCTTGACCATCGCTGTAAGTTTTTCTCGATATAGTGGATTCGGGTGGTAGCCTATACCCGGAGTGGTTTTTTACTCGGAAGAGTTTTCCACTTCGTCACCAAAATCATTGTGTTGAATTTTGTGTGATTGGTTTTATTTGCTGCTTAATTATTGTTATTGTTTTTACATTTGCAGCTTATTATTTTTAGTTGGTTGATTTGTTAATTGCTTTTGCAATTCCATAGTAGCAGTAACGGGAATTGTCCTGCTTATTGTCTGTAATTCCGCAGAGGGTCAGAACTTAGGATAACCCCGAATTTTCAAAAACAAAATACGATAGAATTAAGTTAATAATATGGTTCAAGCCAAGTGATTGACAAAAAGTTAATGAGCATACGAAATCGTCCCAGTACTTAAACATAATTAGTTAACAAGGGTAAGAATAGAAAGATAATGTTGGTCTCAAACCAAAGATTTGTGTAACAAAGAAAATAGAAGACTAAACTGGAAATCGTCCTTCATTAGCTTTGCTTGTGATTGCATATTTTTGTGTGTAATTCCCTATCCTACATCAGTTTTAGATAGGGTTGGTAAATGAATTGGAATTAGAAAAATCTATCCCTAAATTTAAATATTATTTGTTAATATTTTTAAGATATTGGAAAATTTTAATTTATTAAATTTTGAATTGATGTTATTAGTATGTTTTTCTATACCCGAATTTAAATAAAAAATACTTAAAATATAGTTGAGTTTTTTTAAAATCCGACCCATTCGCCAACCCTAATTTTAGAGTCAATTTTTCTTGATAATATTTTCAAAAACGCTAGTAAACTAACTTTTTATACATTTTTTTCCACAACTGCTTTCAACAACATAGATCCTTTTCTTGTAAATTAAGATGCAAGCATATTTTACATACTAAAAGTAAGGCTTAAGAATTGTTGATCATTACAAAATGCATGTGACAATTATTTCAACCCAAATAATAGAAACCACTAATAATTCTCTTGGCCATCATACTTGTCATCTCTGTGTTGTAACCCTTCCTTGCATTTAATCTAATAATATAAAAGGCTCATTGTGAGTTGTGACTAGGGATGGCAGCGGGTAGGGTTTGGTGCGGGTTTGTCATTACCAAACCCGCACCGTACCCGCTGCGGGTTTTAATTTTCATTACCAAACCCGCACCTGCATATGTGAACAAATTACCAAACCTACATTGGTACCCAACGGATTTTTTGTGGGTTTTTAAAATATTGAATTTTCTTGTATAGTTATATACTTGTATTCTTAATAATATAATTAAACAATTTATTTTTAAAATTAAAATTAAAATTAAAATTTATACATGTGATTGTGAGCCTGTAAGTATTGACTAGATATACACTAACTTTATTAAAATTAAGAGAAACGTACTGCCTTATTATGAAGGTACCATTTCCAGAGATCAGGTTGCAGAAGTAGCTGTTGAGGCACTACTCATCCCAAATCATCTTCCCAAATCCCGGAAATCAATTCTTGAGCTGAAGCTCCTAAGCGTTTATGCGAGGATCTTTTTTGGTTCCATATAGCAATAATGACTTCATATTCAGAATAAATGTGAACATGCTAGTGATTTTTTTTATTTTTTATTTTTAGTGTGTATGTTGGTATCATACAAAATAACATTTCAGGTTTTGTTACCACACCCGCACCAAACCCGCTAATATATTTACTAAATCCTACCGATTGTGGGCGGGTTTTTGTGGGTAAAATTGTCATCCCTAGTTGCGACTACTTGTGGAAAGGGCGGTTAATTGCACTAGTCTAATTTTTTTTTTTTTTTTTGGGAATTGTTGGAAATCTCGTCGTTAAACTACTTAATCAGGGCTTAAGCGGAACAGGTAAAATTCAGGTTGCCTTGGGCTCTTATAAGCAATACACCTCTGGACTCAAACTCATGACCTAACAACCAAGTCTCAAGTCATTTACAACCAAGTCCCACTCTTTGAGTTACTTGTCTAATCGTTAGATATTAGATGGTAAGACAATATTTTTTTGTTATTTTGTTATTTTATTATGACTTTGTGTGTGTAAATAACGTTTTTGGTCTATTTTCACAAATAAATCTTATCCTTTATGAGACTTAAGATTTTGGTGATTGTAAATTATGCAGGTTATTTTCTGCAAAGGAGAAGAGTTCGAGTTGCAGTTGAGGAAGTGAGCGTCAAGCATAATTGGCAGCAGCAGGCATATACTTCTAGGTAGGAGTGACAATTTAGGTTAGAATTCGTGTATTCGTTCGATTCAATTCACTTTAAAACGAACATGTGATTTAAGGAAAATGAGGACCAATAAGTAATTGTTGTGATTCTCTGATCACTCTAGAATGTATTTGAAGAAAAATCGAATGCTTTTCATTACTTACAAGAATTGAATACAAGTGTTTAAACTTACAAAACAAAAACCTCACTCAACACTCTCTCAATTACACAACTTTGGGATGCTTTGAGCTTACAACCAAGCTCTAAATTTATAGGCAATGTTTGGCTCTACAGTGCCCACCAATGACTCCCTAATTTCATGGAAATATTAAATCTCCACCTAAAGTTGATTTGGAAGCTTGCTCAAGTTTTTCCATAACTTTGATATTTCACCAAAGGTTGCATGACATCTTCCTCATTAGTCTTCAAATGGTGGTTAGCATGTCTCATGCATGTAACAGCTGGATCTTATAATTCTCCCCCTCCAGCTGCGTCTGAAGCAATTGTCATCTGACAGCTATCCCAGCTATGTCTCTACACAACTCTAGCTAGTCTCGAGTAACCACCTTTGTTAACATGTCAGCTGGATTCTCATCTATATGGATCTTCACTAGTCTCAACAGTTGTTGATCCATCACCTCACGTATCCAATGATAGCGAATATCGATGTGCTTGGTCCGAGAATGATACATTGAGTTCTTGCTCAAGTCCAGAGCACTTTGACTGTCATAATGTATCTTGTATTATGTCTGCCTGATCCCTAACTCTTGGAGAAAACGCTTTAACCACAACATTTCTTTTCCTGCCTCAGCTATAGTGATGTACTCAGCTTCTGTTGTGGATAATGCAATACACTTCTGTAATCTTGACTGCCATGACACAGCTCCCCCTGCAAAAGTGTAGATGAAACCTGATGTAGATTTTCTACCATCAAGATCTCCTGCTATATCTGAATCTGTATAGCCTTCCAAGATTAGATCAGCTCCCCCATAGCATAGACGAAACTTTGATATACCTCTGAGGTAATTGAGAATCCATTTGATTGCCTCTCAGTGTTTCTTTCCAGGGTTAGAGGGAAAACGGCTCACTACACCCACTGCGTGTGCAATATCTGGCCTGGTACAAACCATTGCATACATCAGGATTCCAACAGCTGAAGAATATGGTATCGATGACATCTCCTCTATCTCTTTCTTGGATGAGGGGCACGAACTCTTGCTCAGTTTGAAAATTGTGCGCTAGCGGAACGCTGACTGGTTTGGCTTTCTGTATATCGAACCTCCTGATTATCCGTTCAATATAACTCTCATGTGAAAGCCATAACTTTTTGTTCTGTCTGTCACGAACAATCTCCATTCCCAAAATCTGTTGAGCTGATCCTAAGTCTTTCATGTCAAAAGACTTGGAGAGTTCTTTCTTCAGTTGGCTGATCTTCGCTGCTTCTTGTCCAACAATCAATATGTCATCCACATATAGTAGAAGAGCAACAAAATTTTCATCTGGAAACCTCTGAATGTATACACACTGATCTGCTGCAGTTCCTTTATAGCATTGACCCATCATGAATGAGTCAAACTTCTTGTACCACTGCCTCAGTGCTTGTTTGAGCCCATATAAGCTCTTTTCAGCTTGCAAACAAGGTTTTATTTTTCCTGAAACCTTGAATCCTTCTGGCTGCTCCATGTAGATTTCTTCATTCAGATCACCATGGAGAAATGTTGTTTTGACATCCATCTGTTCAAGCTCCAAGTTCAAACTGGCTACCAATCCTAGGATAACTCATATTGAAGCCATTTTTACCACTCGTGAAAAGATCTCATCAAAGTCAATTCCATTTTTCTGTAAGAATCCTTTGACTACTAGCCAAGCTTTACGTTTCGCCATATTTTCGCTGCCATCTTTCTTGAGCTTGAACACCCATTTATTCTTAAGTGCCTTCATTCCATGTGGGAGTTTGACTATCTCATAAATGTTATTTTTCTGCAGAGATTTCATTTCATCCTGCATTACGTGCAACCATTTGTCTTTGTCTTTATGAGATACAGCTTCGTTGAAGGTTTCTGGCTCCCTCTCGTCAGTAAACATAATGTATTCTGATCCTGAGTATCTGGATGATGGAATCTGACCTTGCTCAGATCTTCGTACTTGAGGTTCACTGGTTTCAGAATGTCTGTTGTCATCCAGATCTGTGGATGATCATGTAGCCTCTTATGGAGCAGGTTGCAGCTCCCCCTGCTCAACACCATCTTCCTACTCTGATTCTGCTTCTGGTATGTCTTGCACCTCATCATCATCTGTGGCCACTCGTGTTGGTGCTGTGATTGTGTCTGGATTTGCATCAACTTTGTCGGCACTAGAATTAAAAGACATCTTGGGTTTTTCAATGTCTTCTATTATTTGGTCTTCAAGAAACACTACATCTCTGCTTCTGATGACCTTCATTTCCTTCGGGTCACATAGCCTATATCCAAATTCCTCGTCTCCATAGCCTATGAAGATGCATGGAGTAGTCCTTGCATCGAGCTTCTGCCTGAGCTTCTTGGATACATGTGCAAATGTTAAACAACCGAATGTTCTAAGGTGAGAATATGAGGGATTCTTACCAGACCACACTTTCTTCGGAATTTCAAAGTTCAACGGAACTGATGATGATATGTTGATCAGGTAGCAAGCGACACGATCAGCTTCTCCCCAGAATGGCTTTGGTAACTTAGCCATGCTGATCATGCTTCTGACTTTCTCCATAATGGTAAGATTCATCCTTTCAGCGACACTATTGTGTTGTGGGGTGCGTGGAACAGTCCTTTCGTGTCGAATACTGTGACTTCTGCAGTACGCATCGAACTCCCTGGAAGTGTACTCGCCTTCATTGTCTCTACGAATACACTTCAGCTTCTTCTCTGTTTCACGCTCGATCATGGCATGAAACAGTTTGAAATAATCCAAATATGATCCTTTGATTTCAGAAAATACACCCATACCTTCCGAGAAGCATCGTCAATGAAAGTCAGAAAGTATTTATTACCGCCTAGTGAATTTACCTCCAATGGACCACAAACATCAGTGTACACCAGACTGAGTAACTCTGATTTTCTTATAGAAGATAAATTAAAAGAGACTCTATGTTTCTTACCGAATAGACAATGATTGCAAGGATCCAGGGTATCATTTTTAGAGACAAAGATTAGATCATTCTTTGTCAAGGTAGACAACCTCATTTCACTCATGTGACCGAGTTTCTGGTGCCACAGATTCTGATAGGCCTCCGGTTTAGTTACATTGAGGCTTTCTGCACAAATCTTCATATGAGTCTTGTATAAAGTTCCACAAATATGTCCTCGGACGATGACAATGACATCTTTTATCATTCTCCAAGTGCCATTGCTGAAGTGGCTAGCATAACCCTGTTTTTCAAGGCCTACCCCCGAGACTAAATTGAGCGGAAATTCTGGAACATGTCTTACCTCCTTCAGGGTTATTGTATACCCTACATTTGTCTGCAACTATATTTCACCAATTCCCACTATCTGAGAAGAACTGGTATTCCCCATCTTCACTGCACCAAAGTCATATGCTTTGTATGTTGTGAAGAAATCCCTGTGAGGAGTGACGCGGAAGGATGTTGCGGTATCTACCACCCACTCGACATCCTGAGTTGCGGTGTGAAGGCATGCTTCTTCCTGACCAGAGCATATAGCTACATCTCTTGTAGTAACTATTAGTGTCTCCGCATCATTTTTCTTCGGCTGGTTATTGCTTTGTCCCTACTCTTATTGCAGTTTCCGGAAATTATTCCTTATGTGGCATTTTATGACACAGTGGAAGCACTTGTATGTGGACTTTCTCCAATCCTTGGATTTACCCATACTTTTGCTTCTGCCCCTCCCTTTACCTTGATTTTTCACATGGTGTCTTCCTCGATGCTTCGAGATAAGGGCTTATGTTTGATCTGAGCCCACGTCTTTTCATCTGGCTTCTTCATTAGACAATGCATCTTTTACCATAGGCATGGTAAGTTTGCCTCCTAGAGCTGAGTTGCTGAGAGTAACCACCAGTGTCTCCCAGCTATCAGGAAGAGAACTGAGTAGTAAGAGGGCTTGAATTTCATCTGCCAGTTGCATGTCTACTGCAGACAACTGGTTCACCAGGCTTTGGAACTCGTTGGTGTGTTTTGCAACGGAAGTTCCACTCTGTAGCTTTAGGTTCACCAAAAGCCTCATGATTAAGGCTTTATTCCGAGCTGTTTTGGCATGGAACATATAATTTCCTCCATATTTCGTAAGCATATGTATCCTGTGCTACGTGGTGGAAGACACTGTGACCGATCCACTGTCTAATTTGACCCAGAGTTCTGTTATTGAGTTTATTAAAGTCATACTCTTTAACAGATCCTGGTCTCACTCCATTCACATGGATAACATCAAACAAATATTTACAGTGTAAATAATCTATCATCTGAGGTCTCCAGAGGGAGTAATTAGTTGTTGTCAGCTTGATCATTGCACCAGAAGGGGAATCTTATATTTCCATTTTAAGTTTTAGAGTTTAAAATGAAAATAGGTTAAAATCAAGGCTGAATTTTATAAATCGGAGGTCACCGTTGCGTCCGGAACGGTCGAAATGGTGGATTAGATATTTTTTTGGCCCAAATCCGACTCATAGACTGATTTGTAAATTTCTAAAACTTCTGGGGCTAAATTGTAAATTTCAAAGACTTCAGGGGGCTCAAAAAAATTTACCAGAATTGCTGACGTGGCTGACACATGGATAATGATGTGGAAAATGTGGGACCGACTTGCTGACATGGCTGACACGTGTCGCTGATATGTCGGATGACGTGTCGATGACGTGGCTGATGAATATGTGATGATGTGGCGATGACTGGCATTGACGTGTGCTGACAAGGCGCTGACTTGGACACCACACAATCACCTTCTTCCTCCATACGCGCGTGTGGCGCGTGGAGAGAGTGGCTTCACTCTCCGGAGAGTGGCGGCGCGTGCGGGCTCCTCGAAAGTCCGTTTGATCGCCGAAAAATTCTACCGAACTCGTCTCGAAGTGAACTAGCTGATGGTATCCTCAAAATTGATTTTTGACAACTTTTCCAAAACATAAATTTTCCGAACCGAGCTCTGTTCTTCGATTTTACGACCCCAAAGTAGAACCAATACACCTGATACCACTTGTTGTGATTCTATGATCACTCTAGAGTGTATTTGAGGAAAAACCGAATACTTTTCATTACTTACAAGAATATAATACAAGTGTTTAAACTTACAAAACAAAAACCTCACTCAACACTCTCTTAATTACACAACTTTGGGATGCTTTGAGCTTACAACCAAGCTCTGAATTTATAGGCAATGTTTGGCTCTACAGTGCCCACCAATCACTCCATAATTTCATGGAAATTTTAAATCTCCACCTAAAGTTGATTTGGAAGCTTGCTCAAGTTTTTCAACAACTTTGATCTTTCACCAAAAGTTGCATGGCATCTTCCTCATTAATCTTCAAATGGTGGTTAGCATGTCTCATGCATGTAACAACTGGATCTTACAGTAACTTTGTGGAAAGAACTGGTGATAACACTGAGAATTTATCTAAAAGACACGGTTATGCTTGCATATATGATTTTGTGGCAACCTTACCGATGGAATTCTGTCACTATTATCATGGCAGCAATACCTATGTTGGAACACTTATTGAAGTAGATAATTTGGCAAAATTAATCAAAATTTTTTTGTCATTTATTAAATTCTCCAAAACCTATCCTGAATTTTTTTTCGAATTTTGATTTTTTTATAATATTTCCTTTATATATATATATAAGTCCCAAAAGTTAAAAAAAAAAAAAAGATTATTATACAACAAAACAGTTATATATATATATATATATATATATATATATAACAGTTAATTATACAACAAAATTATACAACAAAATAGTTAACTATACATCAAAATGAAAAAAACTACATATCATCAAAATTAATGTCAGCCAATACATCATCAGATATAATATCTCTCAGTTGACATCCTCCTCAAAAGTTCTAACGCCTCATGTAATGATCGCTCCATTCCTTTCTACCGATCCTCCATTCTCTTCTGTCGCTTCTCGATTCTCGTCTAACCATCCTCTATCGCAAATACGCAGTCATATAACAAAGTGGCTAGTTGATCACCTAGAGAATGAGACATGTGAGATGGGCCGGTGTGAGATGGGCTAATGCGAGATGGGTTAACGCCATCAGAGCATTCCGGTGGATCATCAGTAACAAAATCAACATGTGACGGCTGGTTCTGCGTAGTACGATGACCTACCAAATAGATATATAAATAAAATTTAAATACCCGAATCACTATCAATTTTTATCATGAAAATATATATATATATATATATCATGTTTCGATACCTGTCATGAAAACATCACTGTTAGTCTCTAAGACATGCCACAAGATCCTAAATGTGATTTCATGTGTGAAATAATCAAGTAAAGTTGCGGCATTACTTACATTGATTTGGGAGAAATTTCAAAAATTTATTCTTTTGGATGAAGCTCCAAGCTATTGATTTGTTGTTAAATGACTCTCCAAGTGCTAGCTTTGTGAAATTTTTGAAGCAAAAATTCACTCCAATGAGAGAAGCAATTCGACAATGGTGAGGCAGAAGAGATATGAGTGAATATATATTTTTTTTGTTTCAAAAACTTAGTTGTTGTGTGTGTTAATGCCTTGAATTAATTAGCGAACTACTTCCATCAAAATATTGACATTTGATGTAAGTCAAGTGGTCCCACCACTTTTTTAAATTCAAAATTTAAGTTGGCTTCTCCAACACACAACTAAACTTGGGCTCGTATTTGTTTAATTCCGATTAAATGAATTTGTCGTCGCTACATAATTAAATCCAATTTAATTAAATAATTGTGCCTCGTAAAATTATTACGATAGTCGTTTTCGAATTAATTCTAAATTAATTTGTTCGTCCGAATTAAAATCCAATTTTAATTTCATATTGAAATTCAATTTCAATTAATATATCTGATATATTATTTTAGCCCCAAAATAAATAAATTAAATAGAAAAAATCTAATTTAACTATTAAATTTATTTTATCGATTAATTCTAAATTAATCGCGTTCTCTCTTATATACGAAATTAATCATAGATTAATTTTTACCGCAATTAATCCCAGATTAATTTTCTCTCTCATAATTAATCCCAGATTAATTCTATCTGAGTGAAATATCATTGGTGAATCTTTGGGAAGTGACCCAAGAGATTTCTGGATATGTTGGCAGTAAATACGGTTATCAGACTATCCGAACACGTGCGTACCCCGTACCACGTTCTCACCGATTTACAAGACATGGTTGGCTTCTAGCAAAGCACCGTGCCTACACAATTCTCCAGAATTATTCACCGAGGAATATAATCTGTATCAGGTGTAGTAATACTAATAGTAATACGTAATACGATCCAGTATCGGATGTCATATGTTAGGCCTAGGGCTGGCTCTATTTCGGCCCCGTACGAAGCATATATCGGATCCTGAGTAACTAATCTCTGTAATCGGAGAGTCATGGCCTAGTCATACTATCCCAATAGTTGCAGCTTTTAAGAGTACTAGTTCTGTATCCTGTGTGACCATTATCTCCATATGACTGAAGTGATACTCCCATGTTGATATCACATCCAATACACTACGATTCTCAGTAAACCCAATACAGGCGTACACAAAACATGTTAAAGCTCCGGACGACCAATACAAAAGTAAACTGATTGTTGCAAGTAATAGCGATGTAAGTCTCAGGTTAAAGATCACATACACCTACCCTGATTCAGATTCCCATAGACACATAGTCATACTACCAATGAGATTCTGAGTGGGTCTATCCAGAGCGAACTGTTCCCGGTCTAACGGCTAACAGAACCTCTTATTACACTTGCATAAGTATCTAATACCTAAATATATGAGAACTATGTCGTTAAGCTTCCATAACACGCACAAGTGTAATACTAGTCTATTCTGCATTATCAATGTCCAGTCTCGATAATACTTCGACTATGGATATTTAATGATTAAACCGTTCGTGGATTAATATTGTCTCATATCTTATTAATCTGATTTAACCATATGGACTTTTATCATTATATATCCAATTAATCTATTTACAATAATGATAAAATAACAATTTTCTTTTGTCACATATTTAATTTGTACAAAAACACAATGTTCTTTACAAATAGTGATGTTATGGGTCATAATTGTCCAAAATCATCAGTAACAAAATCAACATGTGACGGCTGGTTCTGCGGAGTACGATGACCTACCAAACAGATAAATAAATAAAATTTAAATACCCGAATCACTATCAATTTTTATCAAGAAAAAAAAAAAAAATATATATATATATATATATATATATATATATATATATATATATATATATATATATATCATGTTTCGATACCTGTCATGAAAACATCACATGCTTCTATACAATAGAGGCTTCATCATCACATGAATCTATGGTTAATGACAGTCAGATGCTCAAATGAGATCACCTCTTCATCCAAATTCAGCTGAAAATACTACATGAGTCGGATGATGACCATGTCATAGGGAACACCCGTCTTACTATGGACATGTTAGGGTTGGTGCTCTAAGCGCCAATTTCTTATGTATTTCCCTGTAAATACTCTTGTAAATATTTTATTATTGAATAAAATAAACAGTTTCTATAATATAAATTCTTTTATTATATGGTAAAGACGTAAATGACTATAGAGTGATTGGTTATGATACAATTGCAAAAACGTCACAACTGACATTGAGCAGTATCATAACAGTATCAATATTTAACTGTTCCTGGCCAAGGTTTACAATTATTTGGTCAGTAAGTAAACCTGCTGAGACCGGTACGTGTCGTATATTGGAATGTTGGATTCTAATGGTTTCTCAATGAACCATGAGTCTCGGGAGACTCGTATAGACACGTAAGTGTTTATATCAGATAAACACTGAACGAATCACTGAAGATTATTAATAGATAGTACACCAACGTCAATAAGAATCTTCTCGGGTTGAGTGAGCATAGTGATCCTTCAACTTGAGATACCATTGTGGATATATGAGGTATCATCCACAATTTGATGGTAGTCACGTCACCGATCTGTTTAGATCAGACCTCTGCCTGTTCGTTGGGTGTGGACTGATACTCAAGATATCATGTGCGTATCAAGATAGGATCTGTCAGTTATGTGTACAGAGCATAGATATCTGACCGGCGTAATCACACGCGTATAACGCAAGTGTACGTATCGTTTAAGTAGTATAAAAATATCGATCCCACGAGGACTTAATTCCTACTGTTGTTATTAATTATTGATTCTATTTATTTACAAGTATCTAATTAAAGGGAGAAGAGAATGATTGCTTGATTGATTGGTTGAATGTGGATTTGCTAAATAAATAAATAAATAAAAATACAAAAGAAAATACTAAGGAAAATAACAAAATACACAAAATACCTAGGGTCGTGACTCCACACAATATTATTATAAAGATGAATTGATTCTCTTATATATGTGTAATAAGTCAGTTTGCTAACCTGGAACATGAAAATATGCAAAAGCCTCTGTCGATGGTCAGACGCAAATACCCAGTGTAACTCAATTAATCATATTCATATGTTAACCAAGTTATCTGAATTCGTTAAGTTCAAGTTCCAATTATGGCTACCCACGCCCGACAGGTATATGTCTATCATGTAAGGAAATCTATTAAAGGGTTATCTATCCTCAAAGAAGATCGTGAGCTATTGAATCTAAGGCTGAAACCTAAAATCACATTTCCAAGTTCATTTTAAGTTTACCATATCAATCCTATTGGTGATCAAGCAACAAGAAGCATTAAGCTTAATATTCAATAAACAAACTAAAGAATTACCCATTATATAATTAAATCAATTATTAAGCTTATTAATATTGTGTTTCATCACTTCCCTAGAATAAAAATAAAATGCTGGGGGGTTAAGGGATCCACTTTTAGAAATCTCAAATTATTATAATATGGAAATTTCCAGTATAACCTAATTAAGTTGAACCAGCCATAAAGGCAGTGTTATTATTTATCCATAAACCAACCATATATGCAGTAATTATCTGTCACCTAAAGACCGTCCTATAAGCGGTGTCACATTATGTTACATAATTAAAACCAGCCATTAAGGTGGTATCAACTTTTAATCCATATTAAATTATAATTTCCATATTATAATTAAAGTGAGATTAATCTACCTTTACTATTTCTAATTTAGAAATCTCCCTTATTATAATATATAAATATGCGTGATAATTACAACCAACCATATAGGCGGTATCTTGATTAAGTCAAATTTATAATTAATTACCAACCGACCAATATGGCGGTATCCATGCTTAGTCAGGTTAAAACCAATTTATAAATAATTACCAATCGGCCAATATAGTGGTATCTTCATTGTAGGACACAGAAATCGGCGACGCTGTTCTAGGCTCGCGGCCTAGTTGGGAGTACGGAATAGCTCGCGGGGAATTAAACCGGAGAAATAACATGGAGTCGCCACCCGGTGTGAACCGGGATAAATATTTAAGGCCGCACTCACCCCTCGCAGGGGAAGACCTCAAACCGTTGGGTTCGGAATGGTCCCTTACTTATGCCACTTGTAATGATGTGATTTGTGCAATAAACTAACCGAATCTACGCAACATGCTCAAGAACAACCTATATCTAGTTCATGTTCATAAAGATAAATCCTATGTCTAAGTTTGCATGCTTCAAAAATAAGTCTTCCTAACGGCAAACACACGATAACACACGGCAATCCCATGAACATGCTTCAATCATATAATGCGGAAAACAAATAACAACATAAACATAATGCAAATTCCAAACGTAAAATAAATAACTAATCATGCTTAAAAATAAATAACTAAATCATGCTTAAAAAAGAAAATAAATAACATACTAGACTAAATCATGCTCGCATACATGTTTGGATGAAACGAAATATGTGTGTCTCTTAAGTAGTACGTGGCATTGTATCCCGAGTGCAAACCGCACTACCGTCCATTCGGATTCGGCTAAGGAATTTACGTCCGGGTTTCCATCCGATATACCACAAAAGAGAACACGCATTCCATTCATCCGGAATTCACATCATGCCTCAACAAACGACTCTCATGCGATAATATATTAAAATAAATAAAAGAAACGAATGATAATAAGTAAAAAGGGTGCCCTCGGGTCTAACCTCTTTTGTCGTCTCTCGAAAGCGCGTTTCACGGCCGTCGGAGGGGTTGATGTTCTGCAAATTTTCTGGTTCACTAATCCAACGTTATTCCTCGCTGTTTCGTTATTTGGGTTGCTGTTTTCACTCCGTTTCGCTGCTATTTTTGTTGTATTTTCTGGTCACAGTTTTATGGTAATTAGGGGACTGTTTTGTGGGTTATTTGGACTGGTTTGGGCTGCGGTTTTTGGACTGTTTTGGGGGCAGATTTTGGACTGTTTCAAGGGTAGTTTTGGCGAGTAAATAGGCATGCAATTTAGGTTGTTTTGAGTGGACTGCTGTGGCGTGATTTGAAGGTTGGTGTGAGGGGTGGATGAAGCGTGTGCGTGAAGGGCTCGTTAGCGTGAGAGTAAAGGGGCGTGTTTAATGGCTTGGGTGGCTGTTAACGTGAAGGGGCAGGTGTTGGCAATGAATTGAAGAGGCAAGGCTGAATGGTTAGCGTGAGCAGGTGGCTTGATTATGGGCTGATGAATGTGAGCGTGGCGAGGGATTATGGGCTTGGCAGTATGGTTGTTACGTGTTGAGGCTATGTGGCTATTGAAGGTATGTGAGTGGAGGGCTGAGTGGGTTCTTGATGCGTGGACAGAGGGCTAGTTGAGTGTGCGTGAGGCAGATTTTGTGTGCATGTGATTAGGGCAGGTGCGTGGCTTACTCTTGTTGACTTATGGAGGGTTGTGTGCTACGTGTGTGTGTGAGTGACGAAGGCATAGAGAAAGGTCAGAGGGCTGCTTGTTAGGGTTTGTGAAGAGATGGGGGAGCTGGTCACGTTGGAGGAGAGAGAATGTTGTGCTGTGAGAGAGAGGAGAGAATGATGAGTTTTAGGGTTTCATTCTTTGTGTTTGTGTGTTAGCCGTGTAAGAGAGAGTCCCCTAGGGTTGGTGTAAGGCTCTTTTTATAGTTGCATGCTAGGGTTTGGGTTGGCATGGGTTTTTTAAATAAGGAAAGAAATTAATTAAATAGGGATGTATATTTTAATTAATTTTAAAAGGGAAATAATATTTATAATTTTGGTGGGTAATATATGAAATTGGTGAGTGAATTATTTAAATTAGGGAGTGATTTATTTAATTTTGGTATTTAGATTTAATTTAATTTAATTTAATTTAAATTGGATTTTAATTTGATTGGATTTTAATTTGATTTAATTTGGATTTGATTTGATTTAGTTTAATTTAATTTGTGTTTAATTTGGTTTAAATTCAATTTAATTGGTTTTAGTTTAATTGGATTTTAATTTAATTTAATTTAATTTCGATTTGTGACATGTGTTTTAATTATTTTTGGATTGGGCTTGGTGTGTGTCTTAGAACGGAGGTTCAACAAGAGAACCTGAAGCTACTCCAGTGAATCCAACAAAAATACTGATTTCTGACTTTTTCCCTTCCGACGTCCGTTTCCCGCGGCTTCCGCGACTTAAAAGGTAGTGCCTCTAAATGAGACTCATCATCGGGTCTTACATGCAAAAATGCAGTGCCTACACTCATTTAGTCAGATTTTAACTAGTTTATATATTATAATTAAGGGAGATTAATCTAAATTATAAAAGTAAAAAACTTCATCCTTACCCCAGCAGTAAATTAACTACTGAAGATAAAAGGAAAGAAAAGAAAATAAAAGAAAATAAAATTTATTACAAAAAGTAAAAGTGCATAATTAAAAATACTAAAAGTAAAATGCTTAATTTAAATTACGAAAACTTAAACACACAAGATGCAATCCTTAAAGTCCTTACATAACCCAAGGAAGGCATGATTTGAATTCTGAAATCGAGCTGAATTTATAGGCGTCAGTAGGCCGAGCGCATCGCGACGCGACACCCTTTGCGTATCGCGACGCGCATAGATCATTGACACGTATCGGATTGGCTTCGCGAGATCGTGACATGTGTCACGCTTACGTCGGAGTTGTGTACGTAATACGCCACTCGTTTGGTATAAATTCATTAGGATGCGTCTCAATAATTCATTCTTTACTCAGCCATCACTAACGAATTAACTCTCATCTTTGTGATTGCCAAACACCTTTCCTCTTATCTTATTTTTACCTTAAATACTCCGTTTGTGCTTTTCCCTGAAAATATCACACAAAATTAACAACTCTACAACATGTATACATAAAAATATGAAAACATAAATTACAACAAATTGAATGGGTTGCCTCCCTGCTAGCACTAAATTTTTCGTCTTCAGCCAGACGAGACTGAAATCCATTTGTCAATGAGGTTTCAGCGTAGTTTTGGATGTCCGATTAAGACAATCCCATGAGCTTTGCTTTTGAAGGGTCTCTTCCGACGGTAAGGTGGCAAAAAGAAATTTGTCACATTCAGTGCTTGTGCCATCTTTTTAATCTTTGTCGCTCCAGTGGTTCCTGAAAAGAAAGAAATAAAATCAGGAGGTCTCGTATGGTGCTTGACTTTGAATGGAGGTTGCATTCTGTCAAGCTTCTGGGCGATATATTTGAATTGTACTCCCCAAAACAGTGATGTTTCTCTTGAATGCCTGAGATATTCAATATGGTCAGACATTTGTTCCTCGATTTGCTCTTCTTCTTGCTCCACCTTTTCTTCACATATGTATTTTAAAATTTTCTCGTTCAACTCCCCATCTGTCATCTGTGAAATACATGCTCCATAAGTGTCAACCTGAGGATGTAAAGATATGTTTGATTTTAGGTCTTCATCTTCTGTGGTTGATATGACTGGCTTAGGTAGATCTTCGTCAAACATTTGTGCCATACATGCTCCAAGATCTTCATTTTGAGGATAGAAAGTTTGATCCTCTTTTGTTGGTGCAGTTGGTGCAAATAGCTCAGCTTCTTCATCCTCGTCATAGTATGATGAATAATAAAAATCAAATTGAGACTTTGTTGGTTCGGGCTCCTAAACTGATACCTCTGATTCTTGATACTGCTCAGCCTTGCCTTCTGTTATGATGTCATGATGAATCTCAGGATATTCGAAGGCTTCTTCAATATTATTTAAATTTGCTCCGTGAGATATGTGATTCAGGTTATCTGTTAATTGTCTAACTTGATCTGTCATCCTCTGTATAGACGCCGTTTGACTCTCAATTTGTGCATCAAATTGAGCTTCCCATTCCTCGAGCCAATCTTTGAGCATGTGAATCAACTGATCTTCCTCTGATGGTTCTGGTTCTTAATGAAGATCGTAGATGGATGGTGGATAAGATGGAAAATGTGATGGTTCTTCGTACCTTGAATGATTTCGATAATTCTGCCAATCTGAAAGGTATATGCATTGATCGCTCGGGTGGTTACCATCGCATATCTCACATCTCCCCATTGCATTATGTTGAGCAAATGTAGTATTGCTTGACATCCAGTGATAATTGTTGGGTTGGACAACAGGCCTCAGAAAACCGGACTGTTGCTCTCTGATGTGGGGTGTATCTTCTTCTAGTAAAGCTCGTAATCTTTCAATCTCCCAATAATGTTCTATTTTTTTCAACCACCTGAAATGTAAAAGAAGGAAATAAAAATTACAAATAAAAATAAAGAAAATTATATACAAGTAAATTAGATAGCTTCAAAATTAATAACTCAAGAAAAATAAGTCACCGACAACGGCGCCAAAAACTTGACCGGAATATAACGCAAGCGCACGTATCGTTTAAGTAGTATAAAAATATTGATCCCACGAGGACTTAATTCCTACTGTTGTTATTAATTATTGATTCTATTTATTTACAGGTATCTAATTAAAGGGAGAAGAGAATGATTGTTTGATTGGTTGGTTGAATGTGGATTTGCTAAATAAATAAATAAATAGAAATACAAAAGAAAATACTAAGGAAAATAACAAAATACACAAAATACGTAGGGTCGTGACTCCACACAATATTATTCTAAAGATGAATTGATTCTCTTATATATGTGTAATAAGTCAGTTTGTTAACCTGGAACACGAAAATATGCAAAAGCCTTTGTCGATGGTCACACGCAAATACCCAGTGTAACTCAATTAATCATATTCCTATGTTAACCAAGTTATCTGAATTCGTTAAGTTCAAGTTCCAATTATGGCTACTCACGCCCGACAGGTATATGTCTATCCTCTAAGGAAATCTATTAAAGGATTATCTATCCTCAAGGAAGATCGTGAGCTATTGAATCTAAGGCTGAAACCTAAAATCCCTTTTCCAAGTTCATTTTAAGTTTACTATATCAATCATATCGGTAATCAGGCAACAAGAAGCATTAAGCTTAAGATTCAATAAACAAACTAAAGAATTACCCATTATATAATTAAATCAATTATTAAGCTTATTAATATTGTGTTTCATCACTTCTCTAGAATAAAAATAAAATACTGGGGGTTAGGGGATCCACTTTTAGAAATCTCAAATTATTATAATATGAAAATTTCCAGTATTACCTAATTAAGTCGAACCAGCCATAAAGGCGGTGTTATTATTTATCCATAAACCAGCCATATAGAGTAATTATCTGTCACCTAAAGACCGTCCTATAAACGGTGCACATTATGTTACATAATTAAAACCAGCCATTAAGGTGGTATCAACTTTTAATCCATATTAAATTATAATTTCCATATTATAATTAAAGTGAGATTAATCTACCTTTACTATTTCTAATTTAGAAATCTCACTTATTATAATATATAAATATGCGTGATAATTACAACCAACCATATAGGCGGTATCTTGATTAAGTCAAATTTATAATTAATTACCAATCGACCAATATGGCGGTATCATGCTTAGTCAGGTTAAAATCAATTTATAAATAATTACCAACCGGCCAATATAGCGGTATCCTCATTTAATCAGATTTTAACTAGTTTATATATTATAATTAAGGGAGATTAATCTAAATTATAAAAGTAAAAAGCTTCACCCTTACCCCAACAGTAAATTAACTACTGAACATAAAAGGAAAGAAAAGAAAAGAAAAGAAAATTTATTACAGAAAGTAAAAGTGCATAATTAAAAATACTAAAAGTAAAATGCTTAATTTAAATTACAAAAACTTAAACACACAAGATGCAATCCTTAAAGTTACAAAACCCAAGGAAGACATGATTTGAATTCTGAAATCGAGCTGAATTTATAGGCGTCAGTAGGCCGAGCGCGTTGCGACGCGACACCCTTTGCGCATCGCGACGCGCGTAGATCATTGACACGTATCGGATTGGCTTCGCGAGATCATGACATGTGTCACGCTTACGTCAGCGGCTGATTTATTAGTGTCGGAAGCATGTGATGGCGACACGTGTCCCGGTGCACGTTAGCGTGACTCGCTGAGATGTTGACATGTGGCAGGCACATTTTAGCGTCGATGATGATTGTCGGCAGCATGTGATGGTGACACGTAGGGGTGAGCAAAACCGGTTCCGGTTCCGGTTCCGCATGGAACCAGAACCTACCCAATTAAATAGGGTACCCTATTATTCGGTTCCAATTCGGTTCCGGTCCGGTTTCGAATTACCTTAACTTCAGCAGCTGCATGCTCAGCTTGTCTTAATGTAGTACAATATCTAGGACTTTCAAAGATCTCACCATTAAAATTCACTGAAGCTTTGAACCTTGGAGCATGATCAGACCCTTCTCTGATGCAAGCATAACTACATAAGAAGGGAGATTGAAACAACTTCTTTGTGCTAGTTCCTGTAGTTGATTCTTATACATATCTGACAACAAAAATATCAAATCATAGAGAGTCAAGTAGAATATAAGTTTTTATTATAACAACCCAAGTAAAAAAAATGAATTCAAACTACTCATCTACTCCCTCTGACTTCTCTCACTGCTACATTGGCATGAAATTTTTTCCTCTCAATACAAAATCATAGTAATGCCTTATGATGTAAAGAACAAAAAGAAGACGGTGAAGTGAAAAATGTTAAAATGGAACTGCGGTCTTGGTACCAACAAAATTACTCTAATGGAGATCAATCAATTACCCTTTATAAAATTGGGTATCGAATCTGGTTCTAAATTCGGTTCTAGTTACGATTCTATGGTCCAGTTCCAGTTCCGTTTATTTTGGAACCGGAACCGGACCGGTTAAAAATCGGTTCCATCTATTTGGAACCGGAACCAGACCGGTTACAATCGGTTCCGATTCCAAACCCGGATTTCCAGTCTGGTTCCAATCGGTTCCGGGTCCGGAACCGGTGCTCACCCCTAGTGACACGTGTCCGGCGCACGTTAGCATGGCGCATTTTAGCAAAACGGCACACGTTAGCACGACGCATTTTAGCAAACCTCTCAGAATGTGACACGTGACACGGCACATTTTAGCAGGCGGCGCACTTTAGCGGTCGCGACGCAGAAGGCTTGCGCGTCGCGACGCGAGAAATTATAATTTTGCCTTTTTGTCCATTTTTCACTGTTTTGGCCCCAAATTGCTTCGAGAGAGTCCCGAAACTTTATTTATCTACAAAATAATACAAAACACATCAAAATATTCACAAAATTCAAGAAACTATACAAAATATTAGGTCAAATGAGTGGAAAATAATGATACATTTACTACTCATCACACCCTCAAACCTAACATTTTGTTAGTCCTCGAGCAAAACACAAAATAAAATAACATAAACATCTTAAAATAAATTTAAACTAAGCCACTTTCGTAGGGATCACGGTTGTATTTAGCATATGCAACAAGCTTTTAAACCCCTAGGTGTCCCTAGTGGACGAGTTGTAGTCTCGTGATGGCTTACAGTAACGATACCCACAAACGTTTTATAAAAGTAAAAAGATAGTAAAACTAATGCACACAAAAATAAAAAGACAAGAGAAAAAGGAATAAAGAAGTTAGTGATTAACCAGGTGAAACTTCTTATCCAAATTACTAGTTGTTTTCTTTCTTTCTAAATTACCGAATAAGTAAATTCTATGATTGTATTTACCATTCTCCATATACACAGCCAACAAAATATTAATCAACTCATTTTGCCCACAATAGTCACAAGTGCAGTTGAGAAGAGAGTAATATTTTTGTCCTAAAGTTTTATCAGAATTCACACCTTTTTGCAACAATGAAATAATTTTTCTGATTTTTTCCTTTTTTTTGATTTTTTTTTGATTTATATACAATATCTTCCGTCTATGTAGCGAGCGTTGGGTCGGTGGCTCCCAAACCAGTTGGCTTTAGGGCACCAGGTGTTAAGACACCACTACAGACTTAATTACTCAAACTTTATATATATATTTTTGCAACATCTTCCATCCATGTAGCGAGCTTTGGGCCAATGGCTCCCAAACCACCTGGCAAAGTAATAAAAGCATCAGCACGATTAATCATTTCCACTAGTCGTTCAGACATACCTGGCACGATCAGTTCTTCTCCGTTTGATGATCGTATAAGATCTGCATCTGCCAAGGGTTTTTGGATGATTCTCAGAACTTGACTGCCTCCATCATGTAAGGCCTTTGAAACGATCCCTATTAATCCAAGATTGCCACCGTCATATACTAGGTGCGTATTCTTTTCAGCTAAGACTCGTCCCAATTCATGTGCTACCTCTATGTATTGTGGCTTAGTACCAACACTAGTACCGCAAAACACACAGATGTTTATAACTCGTCTTCTAGAAGTGGCTTCCATTTTTATGTATTTCTTTCTCAACTCTGGATGCCTTCAAAAGTGCAATGATGAGTTGAATTTATAGTACATGAAAAGGGTGAGTAATAATAGCACAAGTATCTTCCAAAGGATGATTGTTAGCAAAATAATAAAAGAAATCGTGAAAGGTCTGGATCATGTTGGTGAAAATAAAGATAATTACAAAAGAAAAGCAAATCAAAGCAATTATTACGGCAACAGAGTTGTGTACGCAATACGCCACTCGCTTGGTATAAATTCATTAGGATGCGTCTCAAGAATTTATTCCTTACTCAGCCATCATTAATGAATTAACTCTCATCTTTGTGATTGCCAAACACCTTTCCTCTTATCTTGTTTTTGCCTTAAATGCTCCGTTTGTGCTTTTCCCTGAAAATATCACACAAAATTAACAACTCTACAACATGTATACACAAAAATATGAAAACAAAATTACAAAAAATTGCATGGGTTGCCTCCCTGCTAGCACTAAATTTTTCATCTTCAGCCAGACGTGACTGAAATCCATTTTTCAATGAGGTTTCAGCGTAGTTTTAGATGTCCGATTAAAGACAATCCCATGAGCGTTGCTTTTGAATGGTCTCTTCCAATGGTAAGGTGAGAAAAAGAAATTTGTCTCATTCAGTGCTTGTGCCATCTTTTTAATCTTTGTCGCTCCAGTGGTTCCTAAAAAGAAAGAAAGAAAATCAGGAGGTCTCGTATGGTGCTTGACTTTGAAAGGAGGTTCTATTCTGTCAAGCTTTTGGGCGATATATTTGAATTATACTCCCCAAAACAGTGATGTTTCTCTTGAATGCCCGAGATATTCAATATGGTCAGACATTTGTTCCTCGATTTGCTCTTCTTCTTGCTCCACTTTTTCTTCACTTATGTATTTTAAAATTTCCTCGTTCAGCTCTTCATCTGTCATCTATGAAATGCATGCTCCATAAGTGTCAACTTGAGGATGTAAAGATATGTTTGATTTTAGGTCTTCATCCTATGTGTTTGATATGACTGGCTCAGGTAGATCTTCGTTAAACATTTGCGCCATGCATGCTCCAAGATATTTATTTTGAGGATATAAAGTTTGATCCTTTTTTGTTGGTGCAGTTGGTGCAAATAGCTCAGCTTCTTCATCCTCGTCAGAGTCTGATGAATAATAAAAATCAAATTGAGACTTTTTTGGTTCGGGCTCCAGAACTGATACCTCCGATTCTTGATACTGCTCAGCCTCGTCTTCTGTTATGATGTCATGATGAATCTCAGGATATTCGAAGGCTTCTTCAGTATTATTTGAATTTGCTCCGTGAGATATGTGATTCAGGTTATCTGTTAATTGTCTAACTTGATCTGTCATCCTCTGTATAGACACCGTTTGACTCTGAATTTGTGCATCAAATTGAGCTTCACATTCCTCGAGCCAATCTTTGAGCATGTGAATCAACTGATCTTCCTCTGATGGTTCTGGTTCTTGATTAAGATCGTAGATGGATGATGGATAAGATGGAAAATGTGATGGTTATTCGTACCTTGAATGATTCTGATAATTCCGCCACTTTGAAAGGTATATGCATTGATCGCTCGGGTGGTTACCATCGCATATCTCACATCTCCCCATTGCATTATGTTGAGCAAATGTAGTATTGCTTGACATCCTGTAAGGAAATCTATTAAAGGGTTATCTATCCTCAAGGAAGATCGTGAGCTATTGAATCTAAGGCTGAAACCTAAAATCTCTTTTCCAAGTTCATTTTAAGTTTATCATATCAATCCTATTGGTGATCAGGTAACAAGAAGCATTAAGCTTAAGATTCAATAAAAAAACTAAAGAATTACCCATTATATAATTAAATCAATTATTAAACTTATTAATATTGTGTTTCATCACTTCCCTAGAATAAAAATAAAATGTTGGGGGTTAGGGGATCCACTTTTAGAAATCTCAAATTATTATAATATGGAAATTTCTAGTATTACCCAATTAAGTTGAACGAGCAATAAAGGCGGTGTTATTATTTATCCATAAATCAGCCATATAGGCGGTAATTATTGTTGGGGTTGGTGCTCAGAGCGCCAATCTGGACCGTATTTATGTCTGATTCATGAATACGAACATCCCCTTATTCCATAATATTACTTATTTATGGTTGCACCTCTTGTTCTTATATACGTATTGATCTGATTACGATTAATTGAAACTAAATGTGGTTTAGTGATATGTATATATTAGACAAAGGCCCGATAATATATAATGCAGTACACAGTTACAAAGTTAGTTTGTAATTGACATTGGGAAGTGTCACTGCTATATGAATATTATCAAACATAGTTCCTGGTCAAGATTTGCTAACACGGGTCGGTTAGTCAAATCCGTTGAGACCAGTACATGTCATATATCGAGACTTGGTCTGATGGTTTATCCCAATAAACCATGAGTCTATGGAGACTCGTATAGACGTGTAGGTGTTTATAGTGGATAAACACTGAACGGCTCACCGAAGATTCTTAATGGATGGTACACCAACGTCAATAAGAATCTTCTCGGGTTAAGTAGCATAGTGGTCCTTCGACTTGAGACACCACTGTGGATGTATGAGACATCCCCACACTTAGATGGCAGTCACGTCACCGATCTATTTAGATCAGACCTCCGCCTGTTCGTTGGGTGTGGATCGATCCTCAGGATATCCTGTGTGTGTCAAGATAGGATCCGTCAGTTCTGTGTACAGAGCATAGGTAGTCCATATATATATTTAGCAGTCTGTTAAATCTGTGGCCACAGTATACATCGGAAGTAAGTTATGAGTGTTATTTAAAGATTGCTAATAGATACGTCGACGAGATAATACCTATAGAGATTTGACGTTTACATCTATATCTCTGGGATTATCTGGATAACGGAGGGATTATACGTATGCAATGACCTCGACCTGTATGATTCAGCTAGTTTATCCGTGATCGTCATAATCTACGGGTGGATAGATTATGCACATGAAATTGGATTTCGTGACGGATATACCTGAATCTAGAGAGTCTCAATAATGAAACATACTCGTAGAGCACTAGAGTAACATTTATGAATAATGATGATTATTTATAAATCGTTTAATCGTTAAACGAAAAATACATGCGAACGGGCCGAACTGTCATTTCATAATTAATGTGTATTTGTATTTAATATATGATATTATTAAATACACATTAATAAATAGTCAAATAAAGGTATTTGACATATATCATTAATATATGTATTTGAGATATTTAAAGTAAATATAATACATATATTTGATATATTTGTATTTAATTAATTATTTAATTGTTAAATGATTAATATAATTAAAATATAAATATATCACCAAATGATAAAGTTAGGAAGTGATTATAAGTTGCAATTGTTGACTTATACATTAAAGGAAATGGTTGTCAAATTGATTTTGACTTCTTAAGATATTTGTTCAAATTGTTTGAAAAATGAAAATATCTTTTTCCTTTATTTCTTGATAAATTCGTCCAACACTTATAAAATATAAGAGTTATATTTTTCTTAGTTGCATTTGTTGACTTAATATAAATATCTATAAAGTGTTATTTAGATATTTTATCAAGTTGATTAATGAAATTAAAATGAAATTGAAATTAATATTTCTTGTATATGCCTTTGCCAAATTCGGCCAAGGCCTTGTGATGCAAGTATATATTATTTTCATTTCATTTGGTATCTAACCTAATACACTTTAACCAAAAACTCCATTAAAGGAAGGCAAAGAATGCTAGAGAGAAAAGAAAGAAAAATCAAGAAAAGCTTGGAAAATAGTAAGTATTTCCACCTTCCATTAGAGAGTAATTTGTTCCTCTTGTTGTGGGCAACATCTTGTGATGTTCTTGAGTTTTTATATTCTTTATTCTTTGTGTTTTTGATGGATAAAAGTTTGGTGAAAGTGTTGAGCATGTATAATGGAGAAAGCTTGTGACTAGTGTAGTATAAGTATTCTTTTATGGTTTTGGAAACCTTGTTGCTAATATAGAGTTGTTGACCCACTCTTAGATGACCTAGATTTGATCTTGAGTTGTTTCATTGTGTTGATACTTTGATTGGATGGAAGAAACATGATTGAAGTATTGGATTTAACCAATTTGGTCTAATTTGTCCAATTTGATGAAATTGAAAAATTAGGGTTCATGACCAATTCCAAATTTGGGGCTTTTCATATATGTTGTGTATTTGGATGTGTATATGATGCATATAAAGTTTCATGTTCATTGGATTACATCTTGATGTGTTTTGATGCATGAAATGACAAAATGCACAATTTGCCCACCAAATGGAGCATTCGGCCAAATGAAGGAATTTTGGGGATTTATGTTGCCCTTGGTGTTTTGATGTTTTGAACATGCTAAGTTCATCTTAGAAATGATTTAGAATCATTCAAAATTGATTAGATCAATTTCGGACTAAAATTGACAAAATACCAAGTGTAAGGGTAATTCGGTAAATTCACTTAAATATGATTTATTGAATTTATTTTCATAATTTGATTATTGGAATATTAAAAAAATATGTTTATTTAATTAATCCGAGAAAAATTTTTGAAATCGGAAAATTTGATTTTCCACCGCTTCCGCTGCGTTACCGGATTTACCCCCTAAAACCCCTACAATTATGTGTCACCTAAAGACCGTCCTATTAGCGGTGTCACATTATATTACATAATTAAAACCAGCCATTAATGCGGTATCAACTTTTAATCCATATTAAATTACAATTTCCATATTATAATTATACGTGCCAAATTTGGGCCAAGGGCAAAATCGTCCTTTCAGTTCGAACCCAATACCAGGTGAAGCCCAAAGCGATAACCTAGCCCATTAAACGTTAAATCTTTTACAAAAGCAAATCCAACAGCTTAAGGACAAACCCTTTAATTATTCACCGACTGTTTCTCTCTTTTCCTAAACACGATATATATTATGCAAATATTCTTCATCACCGAAAGATGAAATCCAGAGCACGTTGTGGGCTCATTTGCCAGAAATATCAGCACATTGTGGGCCCATTGCCAGCTTCTGTTACAGATATAAAGTAATATATTCCAAGTCTATAAAAAGAGACATAACTCAGCATACAAGGGGGCTTCACTTCTTTCTGACAAGGTTCTGCTCTCTGACACAAGCTCTCAGAGCACTCCATCCCTTTAAACTCTTATCACCGCCCTCACGGCCACCCAAAATGTTCAAGGTAACATCAAACCTTGCTATCATATTTTACATATTTACTGCTTATTTCATACTACTGACTTGGGCGTCAGAGTGTCCCCGGCACCCACCACACCGGTGGGTAGTATACTCCCCGCTCATACTACCTTTGTTTTGCAGGATCGCTAGAGCCTTCAACCTACAAATTCTGATTGTGGACCTTGGCCGAAATCCAGCATCCACAATAATTAAAGTGAGATTAATCTATCTTTACTATTTCTAATTTAGAAATCTCACTTATTATAATATATAAATATGCGTGATAATTACCAACCAGCCATATAGGCGGTATCCTGATTAAGTCAAATTTATAATTAATTACCAACCGACCAATATGGCGGTATCCATGCTTAGTCAGGTTAAAACCAATTAATAAATAATTACCAACCGGCCAATATAGCGGTATCCTCATTTAGTCAGATTTTAACTAGTTTATATATTATAATTAAGGGAGGTTAATCTAAATTATAAAAGTAAAAAGCTTCACCCTTACCCCATCAGTAAATTAACTACTGGACATAAAAAGAAAGAAAATAAAATAAAATAAAATTTATTACATAAAGTAAAAGTGCATAATTAAAAATACTAAAAGTAAAATGCTTAATTTAAATTACAAAAACTTAAACACAAAAGATGCAATCCTTAAAGTCCTTACAAAACCCAAGGAATGCATGATTTGAATTCTGAAATCGAGTTGAATTTATAGGCGTCAGTAGGCCGAGCGCGTCGCGACGCGTGTAGATCATTGACACGTATCGGATTGGCTTCGTGAGATCGTGACACGTGTCACGCTTACGTCGGCGGCTAAATTATTAGTGTCGGAAGCATGTGATGGCGACACGTGTCCCGGTGCATGTTAGCATGACTCGTTGAGATGTTGACATGTGATAGGCGCATTTTAGCGTCGATGATGGTTGTCGGCAGCATGTGATGGTGACACGTGTCCGGCGCACATTCGCATGACGCATTTTAGCAAAACGGTGCATGTTAGCACGGTGCATTTTAGCAAACCTCTCAGAATGTGACACGTGACACGACACATTTTAGCAGGCGGCGCACATTAGTGGTCGCGACACAGAAGGCTTGCGCGTCGCGACGCGAGAAATTACAATTTTGCCCTTTTATCCGTTTTTCACTGTTTTGGCCCCAAATTACTTCCAGAGAGTCCTGAAACTTTATTTATCTACAAAATAACACAAAACACATCAAATTATTCACAAAACTCAAGAAAATATACAAAATATTAGGTGAAATGAGTGAGAAATAGTGATAAATTTACCACTCATCAGTATCCATTATGGAATTAGCAATCTATTAAATCCATGGGCCCGTGGTACACTGTAGAAATCAGTTCTAAGTGTTATTTAAGATATTGCTAATAGGATCGCCGACATGATTATACCTATATTGATTTGACGTTTATATCTATATCTCTGGGATAATTCGGATACCTATGACGGAAGGATTATAAGTATGCAGTGATCTCGACCTGTATGGTTCAGAGATTTTATCTGTATTCGTCATAATTTACGGGTTGGTAGATTACTCGTAGGGCACTATGGTAAATTTTATAAATAATACTGATTATTTATAAGTCGTTTAACGGTTAAACGAAGATACATGTGTTTGGGATCTTTCGGCCATTTATTAAATGTCGAATTGTGATATTTGACATTTATAATTAATATATGTATTTTGATTATTTAATATAAATATAATACATATATTTAAGATATTTTGTATTTAATTATTTGATTATTTAAATATTAAATAATTAAATTAATTAAATAATAAATATCTAGTTTACTTTAATAAAGTAAGCTAAATGGCCTAATTTGATAGATTTTTTGGCCAATTTTGATTGGTTTTAAATGGCATGATTTAATTGGATATTTTATGATAAACATCAAATTATTTGATATTTTATTACCACAAATATTTATTAAATCATTTTATTTTATCGAAACAAAATTGGAAAATATATGGCCATTATTTTTTCCTTCATTTTCGGTCTATTAGGGAAATTATTAAAGGCATTTTCCTTTTTTGTTTCATATTCTAAGAACCCTAAAAAAAATCAAATACAAAGAGAGAAATAGAGGAAAAGAGAAAGAAAGAAGAAAAAGCTTGGATTTTTGGAAATTTTGTAAGGTTTTTCTTACTTTCTTCTTTATGAAAATTATTTTTAAGGTCCTAGGCTTTAATATGTGTAGCTTAGTTTTTCCTCTACTTTCTTGTGGATGTATTTTGACGATTGGGAGCTTGATTGAAAGATGGAAGCATGTATATTAATTACGAATGCTTAAAATTATTTCTTAAGCTTTCTTTTTGTCATTTGATGGTTGGTTGCCATTTTAGAGTTACTTAGCCACTCATAAATGACCTAGAATTATTCTTGAGTTGTTTCATGATGGTGAGACTTGTTTGGTGTTGTGGGAATTGAATTAAAGTGTTGGATTTAAGTAATTTGGTGTTAATTTGTCAATTTATTGAAATTGTAAAATTAGGGCTCATAACCCACTCCAAATTTTGGGATTTTCATATATGATGTATATTAAATTTGGAAATCTTTGGA
The DNA here is from genome assembly GCA_019454045.1 of Zanthoxylum bungeanum. Classification (NCBI taxonomy): domain Eukaryota; kingdom Viridiplantae; phylum Streptophyta; class Magnoliopsida; order Sapindales; family Rutaceae; genus Zanthoxylum; species Zanthoxylum bungeanum. The sequence goes on from SKCR01042568.1 coordinate 79,227, forward strand.
TTTGATCTTGACATGTTTTGAACAAAAAATGACCAAATTGTAGATTCTTGAAAATATAGGGACCTCTCAGAAAACTCTGGAAAATCAGTTTCTTTGAAATGGAAATTGTATTTTTCATGTATAAGACATGTATAGATCATTTTGGGATTGATTTGGAATCAATTAGAATTGTATTTGACAATTTAGGACTAAAATGATAAAATACAAAGTTTTTCGGCTAAACGATAATTACTGAAAATTCTGATTTTTGGGTAAAAATTTCAGTTTGTAAGTATTGAGTAATTAAAATAAATTAGTTTATTTTAATTACCCAAGAAAAATTATTGAAATTGGAAAATTTTGATTTTCCGCGTTCCGCTGCGTTTACCCGAATTGCCGCCCAAAACCCCAATAAAATGGTATCAGAGCCAGGTCTGAACCTGAACATATGATATGAATATGCCTTTAAATTCAATTTTTAATTATGTTCTTACTTGATACATGCTTGTATTTATTTAATTTGATTAAATTAAATACATATCATCTTTGCGGAAAATCCCCAATTAATAAGGTTTTAAAAGTAATATGTATTGGATGCATATTTCTTGGTCCATCTTGTCAATACGGTTTGTGGATATCTGTTCTATGGATGCATCTGAGATCGTGCCAAAGCAGTGAGGGTGTAGTTGATAGAAATTATCCATACCAGATGTATATGTGATACTAGATAAGTTCAAGTGAAAGCGGAAATCCTGAACGTGCCAAAGCTGTCAGGACTACGCAAGTATCTTGAATTTATCATTGACAAGTTTAACCTTGGTACGCCTCCTTGTGAACGTGCCAAAGCTGTCACAGCGAGAAATGACCAGGACAGGATCCAGGAGTCACTATTGAGTGATTGGCAATGAGTTGTCTACCTAATGAATATACGTAGGCGAGATCGTGCCAAAGCTGTGAGTTGAAATATATTCATGGGGTCCACCTTTCACTATTATATTTAATTTGATTAACTGTTTATTTGCTTTCTGTTTGGGAATTACAGTATTGCATGTAATAGTGGGAGAGACATTTTTAGATTAAAAATCCATGATCTACTTATGCTTTATTTATTTTTTATTTTATATATAACTGTTTATCTGCTAACCGTTTTTCGCTATCTGTATGATAGATTTGTGATGGCGGCACCTGCTTCTAATCTTTTTGCTCGTATACTTGATACGAACAAACTTAAAGGCGCCGAAAACTTTACAGATTGGGACTTGAATCTAAGAATTGTTCTTGGATCTGAGCAAATAGAATATGTGTTAGAAGGCCTGTTGTCACTCGCTATAGCAGATGATGCAACACCAGAGGAACATGAGACTCTCCAAAAGTGGAGAGATGATGATAGAAGAGTCAAATCATATATTCTCAGTTCCTTGGCACTGGAGCTAAAGAGGCAATATTTTGGATTGCCCGACGCATATACTATGATGATGCGGTTGCGAGAATCCTTCAAGAACAGGTCTCGGTTCATAAAATTGTAATGAAACTGTTCCATGCAAAACTAGAAGAGTGACAGGCTGTGAGCCCTCATGTGCTTCATCTGATTGATTTGATCGAACAGTTGAGGCGCTATAATTTCCCTCTGAATGACACTTTAGGACGAAGTGTCATACTAGGATCTCTGCCAGCATCATATCGCCAATTTGTGATGTATTTCAATATGAATGATATTAGTTGTTCTTACCAGGAGCTGCATAAGATGCTACAAACTGCGGAGGAAGATTTAAGGAATGGGGAACCGACTCGCCCTCTTAAACCCACTGCTCTTCATGCTTCCTCCCAATCTAAACAGAAATGGAAGAAGAAGAAAGGTATGAAAAGAAGGGTATAAATCTTCCTCCACGGGGTAAGATAGCTAAACCAAATAGAGTTACCGAAGATAAATGCCACCACTGCAGCAAGATCGGCTATTAGAAAAGGAACTGTCCTGATTACCTGGCCCAGATCAGAAAGGAAAGAGCATCTACTTCAGGTACTTTTATTTTTCCCATTATTGATATCTCATTATCTTGTGAAGTTATGTCATATTGTTGGATTTTGGATTTTGCTTGTCCAATTCACATTTGCAATTCGTTATAGGTGCTGAAGGAAAGTAGACGGCTAAAATTTGGAGAGATACAGTTGCGTTTCAGGAGTGGCGACTCTCTGGATGCAGTTGCTGTGGACTTATGCGAGATTCCCCTACCTAGTGGGAGCCTTTTATTGCATGACTGTTTTTTTTGTACCGAGATGTGTCGCGAACATTATATCACTTTTTGTATTAGATACTGAAGGATATAATGTAAATATTAAGAATGATTCTTTATATTTATATGATAGATATAATGTTCAAATCCTAGTTTGTCCAAATGAGCATGGTCATTACATTTTGCATACCTCACAAGATATCTTTAATGCTGGAATTAATAAACGTAAAGTAACTTATATAAATAATACTGAACTGTGGCCTATGAGGTTGGGTCATATATGCGTGAAACGCCTAACCCAGTTGGTTAGGAATGGTTTGATACATGATCTTACCATTGAACCTTATCCAACTTGTGAATCTTGCATTCGGGGTAAAATGACCAAAGCCTCATTTTCGGGTGTAGGACATCGAGCCACTGGCTTATTAGAACTAATACATTCTAATGTATGTGGTCCCATGAGTCACACTGCTCACAGTGGTTTTTCATACTTCGTTACCTTTACCGATGATTTGTCATGGTACGATTATGTTTATTTAATGAAACAGAAATCATAAACCTTTGAAAAGTTCAAAGAATTCTGAATGAAGTAGAAAAGAGACTGGTAAATATATTAAATATCTTTGATCTGATCGAGGCGGTGAATATATGAGTGGTGAGTTCACCGATTATTTAAAAGAGAATGAGATTCTCGCTCAAAATACTCCTCCGGGTACTCCACAGCACAATGGAGTGTCCGAAAGGAAAAATCAGACTTTATTGGATATGGTCCGATCGATGTTGAGTTTTACAGATTTGCCCTATTATTTATGGGGTTATGCTCCTTTAACCGTTGCTCATCTCTTGAATAAGATTCCTTCAAAGGTTGTTTCTACAACCCCATATGAGATGTGGACTGGTAGGAAATCGAATCATAATTATGTTAAGATTTGGGGTTGTCCTGCCTATGTCAGGATGGCTCAACAATATAAGCTTTTGCCTCGAGGGGAAAAGTTTAGGTTCGTTGGATATCCTTGAAATACGAAAGGTTATTTGTTCTATGATACCGAGCATCGAAATATGTTCGTAGCTCGCTTCGCAAAATTTCAAGAGGTAGAATTTTTGTCTGATGGAGGTAATCATAGACAGATTGAACTTGATGAAGTACAACCTGGAGCCAATGAATCAGTGGAGGAACCTAAAGTTCAAATAGATAAAGAACCTTCAACAGACACACTCCGTAGGTCCCAAATGGTGTCTATACCTCCTGAACGCTTGTATTTGATATAAGAAAAGAGTCTAGATGTTCTCTTAGTTGAAGAGACTGACCCTTATACCTATAGAGAAGCGATGTTGGACATCGAATCCGCGAAGTGGCAAGAGGCCATGAAATCAGAGTTAGACTCTATGCATCAGAATCAAGTTTGGGACTTGGTTTCGCTTCCTGAAGGAATTTTTTTCTATCGGTAGTAAATGGGTTTACAAGAGGAAGCGTGGTCCTGACAGAAAGGTTGAAACCTTTAAGGCTAGACTGGTAGCGAAAGGTTACACGCAACGACCTGGTGTCGACTACGCTGAAAAGTTTTCACTAGTTGCGATGCTAAAGTCTATAAGGATTTTATTATCTATTGGAATCTACACGCAACGACCTGGTGTCGACTACGAAGAAATCTATATGGAACAACCGGAGGGTTTTGTATCCAGCGAAACCTCAGACATGATTTGTAAGCTTAAGAAGTCCATTTATGGACTTAAACAAGCTTAAGAAGTACATTTCTGGTTTTCTCAAGATTACAGAAGAATCATGTGTGTACTAGAAGGTCAGTGGGAGTATGATAGTTTTTTTGGTTCTCTATGTTGATGACATCCTAATCATTGGGAATGATATAAGAATGATGCAGGGCGTCAAAGCTTACCTCTGTAAGAATTTCTCCATGAAAGACCTGAGTGAAGCTTCTTATATATTGGGTATAAAACTCTATAGGGATAGAGAAAGGAAGCTTATTAGGTTATCCCAATCAACGTACATAAATAAGATCTTAGAACGGTACAATTTTATTAACTGTAGGACATCAAATATACCGTTGAGACATGGCATTCATCTTTCGAAGAAGATGTGTCCACAAACAGAAGATGAGAAGATTAGAATGTCTAATCAGCCTTATACTTCATGTTTCGGTAGCATTATGTATGCCATGTTATGTACGAGGCCTGATATTAGCTACGCGGTTAGTGTAACCAATAGATATCAGTCCAATCCAGGAAATGACCATTAGATGGCCGTTAAACATATCATGAAGTATCTTAAAGGTACTTGACCGGCGTAATCACACACGTATAACGCAAGCGCACGTATCGTTCAAGTAGTATAATAAGTATCGATCCCACGAGGATTTAAAACCTTTTGTTATTAATTTATGAAGTCAAATTTTTAAGAGTATCTAATGGATTGGTTATTTGATTGGATGGTGACTTTAAACTTAAAATAAGTAAATGGAATTGCTTGAAAGTAGATTTAGGAAAATTAAATTTTATAAAACTATCCAGGGTTGTGAATCTTTTCAATATCATTTTTAAAGATGAAGTGGTTATCTTATGGTTGTGTAATATATCAATTTATTAACCTGAAACAAGAAATTATGTAAAAGGCTATTCCAATGGTCAGATACAAATCCCCAGTGTAACCCGATTAATCATATTCCTATGTCAATTAAGTTATCTGAATTCATTAAGATTAAGTTCCAATTATGGCTACCCCCGCCCGACAGGTATATTCCTATCATGTAAGGAAATCTATTAAAGGGTTATCTATCATCAAGGAAGATCGTGGGCTATTGAGTCGAAGGTCTTTAACCTAAAATCTCTTTTCCAAGTTCATTTTAAGTTTTACCAAATCAATCTTATTAATGGCCAGTTAACAAGAGCGTATTAAGACTAAGGCTCAATAATAACCCTTTATATTACCCAAACCATAATTTACCCCTTATAAATCGGTGATATTGGACTTCATCACAACCCCAGATAACTGACTTAGTTACGACACATATTTACGGGTAGTAAAAACTTAAATAAAAGAAAAGAAATAAAGTAAATTGCTGGAATAAAATACTGAAAAGTAAATGACTGAAAATTAAATGCTGAAAGTAAAACGCTGAAAAAATAAATGCCTGAAAAGTAAATTACGGAAAGTAAATTACTGAAAAGTAAATTGCTGAAAGGTAAATTGCTGAAAAATAAATTGCTGAAAGTAAATTGCTGAATAGTAATTAGTTAAAGTATAATAAAAGAAAATGATGGGGTTAGAAGATCCACTTTTATTACTCTATTTTAGATACTCCCTTAATATAATATATTAACTTGCGTGATAATTACCAACCAGTCATATATGCGGTATCCTGTTAAGTCAAATTAATAATTAATTACCAACCGACCAACCAGGCGGTATCCATGCTTAGTCAGGTTAAAACCATTTATAATTAATTTCAACCGACCAATATGGCAGTATCCTCGTTAAGTCAGGTTTTAAATAGTTATTATATTATAACTAAGGGATATTAATCTAAATAGCAATAATAAAAGCTTTACCTTTTACCCCAGCAAAGGGGAGTTGCCTCCTCATTGCGTAAAAAGTAAAAAAAAAAATCTGAAAAGTAAAGAAAGGAAAGTACTGTGCGTAAAAGTAAATTACGAAAAGTAAAGAAAAGAAAGTGCGAAAGCGGAAATTAATTACTGAAAGCTGTAAATAAACAAACAAGATACAAACTTCTTAGTTATTCTTAAGGAATTTCAAAGAAGAAAGTATGAATTTACAAATGAAATTGCTTGGTATTTATAGGTAAAATTTTACCTCCACCAAATCCATTATTAATTGCTCCACTAATTTCTCCACCAAATCCATTATTAATTTCTATTATGTTTGGTGGGAGCTTGACTATTTTTATTATTTATTTATTTATTTATTTTGCTTTGAAAATGACTTTAATAATTACACATAACATATTTACGGATGTTTCATCAATTTCGGTCATGAAATCATCAGCATTCGAAATTATTTTATTCTTAAAAGTTGTAGCTCTTTGAGTATTCTTTAATCTGGAACTTGAATCAGCTCAATCCGATATCGGATTAACGAGTTATGCCCAAAATACGACAATTGCAAAAAATTGGAATTTCCGAAACTCCACTTCGTTAGAACGCCTTTTCAAGTTTCCAATCTCCAAAATTAATATGTCAAGTCCAATTTTTGCCCTTATTTGAACCACATTTCGTCCTAAATGATTTCATTGAGTCCCAATATTAATTTATCTATAAAATAAACTAAACACATCAAAAGGTTCATCAAACCCGAGAAACTAAACAAAATATTAAGTAAAAGGGGCGGTAAATATTGATATATTTTCCGCTCATCAGTACTAAGGATAAATTTATCATTTATGGAGGAAATGAACTGCAGGTTAATGGATATATGGATTCTGATTTCCAATCGGATCCCGATGATTGAAAGTCTACATCAGGATTCGTATTTACCTTTAACGGAGGTGCAATTTGTTGGAAAAGTTCCAAACATAGGTCTACAGCTGATTCCACCACAGAGGCGGAATATATTGTTGCTTCTGAAGCTGCAAAAGAAGCTGTTTGGCTTAAGAAGTTTATCAGAGAACTGGGAGTTTGACCGACATAAACACACACGTATAACGCAAGCGCACATATCGTTCAAGTAGTATAAAAATATCGATCCCACGAGAACTTAATATCTAATCTATTATTTTATGAGGTCAAATGATTACTAGTATCTAACAGATTGATTGATTGATTTGAAATGGTGACGATTCTAAATTTAAAAGCAAGTAAATAAAATTGTCGAAATAGGTTTTAAGAAAATCAATATTAAAAACTATCTAGGGTTGTGATTTCTTTCATATCATTTTAAAGATGAAGTGGTTATCTTAAAGTTGGGTAATATATTGATTTATTAACCTGGAACACTAAATTATGTGTAAGCCTCTGTCAATGGTCAGACACAAATATCCAGTTATAACCCAATTGAACCATATGTCTATGTCAACCAAATTACCTGAATTCATTAAGATTAAGTTCCAATTATGGCTACCCCCGCCCGACAAGTATATTTCTATCCTGTAAGGAAATCTATTAAAGGGTTATATATCCTCAAGGAAGATCGTGGGCTATTGAGTCTAAGGTCTTAAACTTAAATTCCATATGTCTAGTTCATTTTAAGTTTACCAGTTCAATTTTATTAAGGCCAGTTAATAAAAAGCATTAGATTAAGACTCAATAATAAACCTTTATATTAACCCAACTATAATTTAACCCCTTATAAACCGGTGATATTGGATTTCATCACAACCCCAGATAACTGGCTTAGTTACGACACATATTTACGGGTAGTAAAAATTTAAATAAAATAAAAGATATAAAGTAAATTCTGAAAATTAAATACTGAAAAGTAAATTGCTGAAAAGTAAAAAAAAAGTAAAAAGTAAAAGTAAATTCATGGCCTTGAAAACATTGAATGTTACTTCTTGGTCATGTACTCTCATGGTTAATTCTCATTTTTGTACATCAATAATGGTTCGACCTGTAGCCAAGAATGGTCTCCCGAGGATGATTGGCACGTCTGCGTCTTCCTCCATATCAAGGACAATAAAATATGCTGGGAAAATGAATTTGTCAACCTTGACCAGCACATCTTCAACTACACCTCTCGGAAATACGAGCGTTCTATCAGCAAGTTGTAGTGAGACTGAAGTTGGCATTGTTTCTCCAATCTGTAATTTCCTGAAAATAGAAAAGGCATCAAGTTAACATTCGCACCTAAATCACACAAAGCCTTACCAAAGTTTATGTTCTCCTATGACGCAAGGAACAGTGAAACTGCCAGGATCTTTCAATTTTGGGGGAAGTTTCCTCTGAATGATAGCGCTGCATCTTCTGAAAATTCTATTGTCTCGTAATCTCCCAATCTCCATTTTCGCGAAAGAATATCTTTCATGAATTTAGCATAGGTGGGCATTTGTTCCAACGCTTCTGCAAATGGAATGTTGATATGCAGCTTTTTAAAGATCTCCAGGAATCGAGAAAACTTCTTGTCCAATTTGTTCTTCTGAAGACGTTGAGGAAAAGGTGGAGGTGGAATGATCTGTTCTTTTTCCTTTGCTTCTTTTTTCCCTCCATCTGTTGCTTTGTTTCTTTGGAACTTCCTCAGCAGTTGTTTTGGCTCCAACATCTTTGTTGATTTCAGTAATACCGCTTTTTAACATGATGGCATGACATTGCTCCTTCCCCATGTTTCTTGGATTTGGCTCTGTGTTTGCTAGGAAGGGTACCTGGCGGTCTGTAACTCTGAGCATTTGCCAGATGTCCAAATTTGATTCTCCAGTGCTTAATAGAAGCAGATTGACTTTGAATTAATGCTGCTTGGGATTGAAACATAGCATCATATCTTGCTGCTTGAGAGTCGTGTTTTGCTTCTAACTTTTTCAAGTGGGTCAACACTTCTGTTATTCCTGGTTCATTTGCTTGCTCCTGGCTTTTGTTCTGTTGCTGGAATTCAGGTGGTGGATAGTTCTGCTGTTGGCCTGAATTGTTGCTCCATGATAAATTAGGATGATTCCTCCACCCTGGGTTGTAGGTGTTTGGAATATGGATTGTTTTCCCCTTCTGTTGAAATTGTTGACAAATTCACCGTTTCTTCAAGTTTGTTCGACTCTGGTGCTCCTCCATACGGTGAACTTGTGGATCCAGTGGTAGAGTCCTCCATAAATTTGCATATCTGATCCAGCTTGGCGTTAACTGCTGTATTGCTCCACTTTCATAAATTCCTGCAATTCTTTGGATCATGCTCCTTTCTGTTGGCCATAAAGATTGTTGTTGGCCATTTCTTCGATTAGGTCCCAGGCTTGATCATCTCTTTTTTTCCATCAAGGCTCCTCCTCAGCGGCATCGATTGTGGTTCTCATTATTCCAGAAAGCCCATTATAGAATGTTTGGACTTGAAGCCATTTTGGAATCTCATGGTGAGGACATTTCCGAAGCAAATCTTTGTACCTTTCCCAAGCTTCGCAGAGGGATTCTGAATATTGTTGTACAAAGGATGTGATGTCATTCCTCAGCTTTCCGGTTCTGGCTGGTGGAAAGTACTTTGCAAGAAATTTGGTGGCTAAAGTGTTCCAAGTTGTGATAGAACCTGCTGGTAATGAATGTAGCCAAGCTTTAGCTCTGTCCTTCAAGGAGTATGGAAAAACTCGCAGTCTCATTGCTTCTTCCGCTTCTCGGTTGTAATTAAAAGTGCCGCAAACTTCCAGGAAGTTGCTGATGTGGGCATTGGGATCTTCAGTTGCATTTCCCCCAAACTGTACTGACTGCTGAATCATCTGGAAGCATGTTTTGATGTCACCTGCATTTGCTGGTAAGGGAGGAAGTACAATACAAGAAATGAGTTTGTCAACCACTGGAATGGTTCTGTCTCGAATGGGAATTGGTGGTGCAACCTCCAAAAGTTCAGGTTCCATGTTGACTAAAGCTTCTTGGCTTTCTCGCCTTTCCATTCTCAACTGTCTGATGGTTCTTTCAATTTCTGGGTCAAGCGGTCGTAGTTCAAAACTTCTGGTTCGTCTCATGAAGTTTCGAGAATCTGAAACACAAGAAAAACAAAACAATAAGTAAAAAGAAATTAGATACAAGTAAAAGTATCTAACCCTAAACTAATAGTAAAATTAAATAAGTCCCCGACAACGGCGCCAAAAACTTGACCGGCATAAACACACACGTATAACGCAAACGCACGTATCGTTCAAGTAGTATAAAAATATCGATCCCACGAGGACTTAATATCTAATCTAATAATTTCATGAGTCAAATAATTACTAGTATCTAACGGATTGATTGATTTGAAATGGTGACGATTCTAAATTTAAAAGCAAGTAAATAAAATTGTCGAAATAGGTTTTTAAGAAAATTCAATATTAAAAACTATCTAGGGTTGTGATTTCTTTCAATATCATTTTAAAGATGAAGTGGTTATCTAAAGTTGGGTAATATATTGATTTATTAACCTGGAACACTAATTATGTGTAAGCCTCTGTCAATGGTCAGACACAAATATCCAGTATAACCCAATTGAACCATATGTCTATGTCAACCAAATTACCTGAATTCATTAAGATTAAGTTCCAATTATGGCTACCCCCGCCCGACAAGTATATTTCTATCCTGTAAGGAAATCTATTAAAGGGTTATATATCCTCAAGGAAGATCGTGGGCTATTGAGTCTAAGGTCTTAAACTTAAATCCATATGTCTATTCATTTTAAGTTTACCAGTTCAATTTTATTAATGGCCAGTTAATAAAAAGCATTAAGATTAAGACTCAATAATAAACCTTTATATTACCCAAACTATATTTAAACCGCCTTATAAACTGGTGATATTGGATTTCATCACAACCCCAGATAACTGGCTTAGTTACGACACATATTTACGGGTAGTAAAAATTTAAATAAAATAAAAGATATAAAGTAAATTCTGAAAATTAAATACTGAAAAGTAAAAAAAAAAAAAAGTAAAAAGTAAAAAAAAGTAAAAAGTAAAAAGTAAAAAAAAAAAAAGTAAATTACAGAAAGTAAATTGCTGAAAATTAAATTACTGAAATTAAATAAAGTAAAAGTACAATAAAAAGAAAATGCGGGGGGTAGAAGATCAACTTTTATTACTACTATTTAGACATCTCACTTATAAATATATTAACTTTGCGTGATAATTACCAACCAGCCATATAGGCGGTATCCTGATTAAGTCAATTAATAATTAATTATCAACCGACCAACCAGGCGGTATCCATACTTAGTCAGGTTAAAATCAATTTATAATTAATTTTCAACCGGCAATAAAGCAGTATCCTCATTAAGTCAGATTTTAAATAGTTTATATTTTATATTTAAGGGAGATTAATCTAGAATAGCAATAATAAAAGCTTTACCTTTTACCCCAGCAAAGGGGAGTTACCTCCTCATTGCTTGAAAAAAATAAAAACTGCAAAAGTAAAGAAAGAAAAGGCTTGTGCGTAAAAGTAAAATTGCGGAAAGTAAAAAACGAAAGTAAAGAAAAGAAAGTGCGAAAGCGAAATTAATTACTGAAAGCTATAAATAAACAAACAAGATACAATCTTCTTATTTATTCATTAGGAATTTTAAAGAAGAAGTATGAATTTGTACAATGAATGGCTTGGTATTTAGAGGCAAAATTTTGCCTATATCAAATCAATCCATCAAATTCTCCACCAAATCCATTATTAATTTCTCCACTAATTACTCCACCAAATCCATAATTGCTCAACTAATTGCTTATCTTGTTTGGTGTTGATTTGATAATTTTTATTAATTATTTATTAATTTATATTTTTCTTTGAAAATGATTGATAATGACTTTAATATTACACATCACACACTTCTGGATGGTTCATCAATTTCGGTCATGAATATTCAGAATTCGAATATTTTCTCTTTCAACGTTGTAGATCTTTGAGTCTTCTTTAATCTGGGACTTGAATCAGCTCAATCCGATATCTGAGTAAAAAGTTATGCCCAAAATACGACAGATACACAAAAGTGGAATTCCCAAAACTGCACTTCGTCAAAACGCTCTTTCTTTCAAGTTTCCAATCTCCAAAATTAATATATCAAGTCCAATAATTGCCCTTATTTGACCCATATTTCATCCTAAATAATTTCATTGAGAGAACCCGATATTATTTTATCTGCGAAATAAACAAAACACATCAAAACTTTCATCAAACCCGAGAAACTAAACAAAGATTAAGTTAAAGGGGCGGTAAATATTGATATATTTTCCGCTCATCACACCCCCAAACCTAACATTTTGCTAGTCCTCGAGCAAAACAACAATAAAATACAAGAAACAATAAATTAAACTAAGCCACTTTCGTAGGGATCACAGTTGCATTTAGCATATGCAACAAGCAATTAAACCCTTAGGTGTCCCTAGTGAACGAGTTGTAGTCTCGTGAGGTTTACAGCAATGATACCACCCAAAATTTTACAAAAGTAAAAGGTATAAAACTAACGCACACAAAAGCAAAAAGACAAGCGAAAAGAGAATAAAGATGTTAGTGACTAATCAGGTGAAACTCTATTCCAAGTTACTAGTTGTTTTGTTTTTATTCTAAATTACTGAATAAGTAAATTCTCCGATTATTTTTACCATTCTTCATATACATAACCAACAAAATATTAAACAACTTATTTTTGCCCACAACAGTAATAAGTGCAGTTGATAAGAGAGTAATATTTTTGTCATAAAGTTCTATCAGATTTCACACCTTTTTGTAGCAATGGAATAATTTTCTCTTTTTCATTTTTTTTTGATTTTTCTTTGATTTTTCTCTATTTTTATTTATATACAATATCTCCGTCTATGTAGCGAGTGTTGGGCCGGTGACTCCCAAACCAGTTGGCTTTAGGGCACCAGGTGTTTAGACACCCCTACGGACTTTCAGACTTCAGATATATATATTTTTGCAAGCATCTTTGATCCATGTAGCGAGCTTTGGGCCAGTGACTCCCAAACCAGGTTTTTTAGGGCACTAGGTGTTAAAACACCCTTACAGACTTAATAACTCGGATCTCAGACGTTTGTTTTTTTTTTTGTTTTTTTTTTTACTCCATTACTTTTTGAGATGTTTTCTCTAATTAAACTAGAGCACTGAATATTACAAACTTTTCAATTTTAGCTCATGTCCGTATGTTACTATATATGTTGATAATATCTGTCAACTGAGCATATGAAGATCCATTTTAGTCCGTTTTAAGGAGAATTCACAAATTAAATAATTCAAAATGAAATAAACAAAAATTAACTTATTTCGAAAATAGGCTTGAGATACGTCTCAGGAGTGGAAACTCCTTACTCAGCTATCTCTTACCAATTTCACCTTTTTAGTCAAAATAAAAATACAAAAACACAAAATATTTTTTGTAATTTTTAAAAAATTTTCAATTTTTTTTTTGTATTTTTCGAAAAATTTTGGATTAAAAATAAAAACAACATACAAACTAAAAACAAGGTACTATCAACTAATTCCCTCCCCCAAACCTAAATGAGACATTGTCCCCAATGTCTTAAAAGTTAAGAAGAGTTTAGAAAATAATACCTGGTTAGCTGAAATTCTACAGGAAATTAAAGGTTAAGATCCAGATTAATCCTACGCCTCTTACCACGATCGTCCTCGGACCAATTTATCTTTGAAAGGATAGGGTCAACTTGTGGTTTCATAGGCTAAGAGTTGGTCAATTAGATCCGGAGCAGTTCTGGCAGTAAAGAGGAGTTCTTTCAAAGGTTTTGACACGAACCCATTTCTCCGAGCATCATCAAGAAACACAAAGAAAATCATAAAATCCATCAACGTTGAGCAGTCCAAGCGGTTTCTGGTGTATGTTCAGGTTCGCCCAAGATAGAACTATAAAATTTCCTCCAATGTACCGAAGCCACCTGGCAAAGCGTAAAAGCATCAGCACGGTTAATCATTTCTACCAGTCGTTCAGACATACCTGGCACGATCAGTTCCTCTCCGTTTGATGATCCAATAAGATTTTCCTCTGCCAATGGTTTTGGGATGATTCCCAAAACGTGACTGCCTCCTTCCTGTACAACCTTTGAAACGATCCCCATAAGTCCAAGATTTCCTCCGCCATATATTAAGTGCATATTTCTTGCAGCTAAGACTCGACCCAATTCATGTGCTGCTTCTACGTATTGTGGTTTAGTACAACCACTACTACCACCGCAAAACACACAGATGTTTTCAACTCGTCTTTTGAAGTGGCTTCCATGTTTTACATGTATTTCTTTCTTCTCAACTCGATGCTTCAAAAGTGCAATGACGGGCTGAATTTATACCTACCTGAAAAGGGTGAGTAAAAATAGCACAAGTATCTTCCAGAGGACGATTAGTAGCGAATTAATATCGTGATAGTCAAAAAGGTCTGGATCCTATCTGAGAAAATAAAAGAAAACAACAAAACAAATCACAATTATTAAGAAAAGACAAAGAGATATAATATTTACAAGAAAAGTAACGGCTTGATTGACGTCTATGCGTCAGGGACAAGCTTCCCATCCAATTTTCTTATAAATTGGCAAACAGGGTCTTTTTGAGTCAGATTCCCGAGACTTAACAGTTGTCTTTCCTTTTGGAATTGTGCATATAACATGCGAAAGGCTATGTGAACATATCCACTGGGATGCGTCTCAAGAGTTGAAGATATATCATCTAAAGACTCCTTACTCAAGCCATCCCTAATGAATTTAATTTTGTCTTCGCGATTATCAGACACCATTCCTAAAGAACGACAACGAGTATTGAAATTCCATCGTGCACATTTGTAACAAACACCATTTGTTTAGCTCTACGTTTCTTTGCATAGGTGCTTCTCCAAAACCAGGCAGATGTGAAATAAAAGAGTCAGAAGACTTACCTGCCAATCGGACCCGTGCTTCAATTACCCAACGAATGTCATTAGAACACCGTGAATTGTCAGTAACCTCATCCGTTCCAAGCGAGCTTTGTAACTTTCATCGGAGATTTTTTTGAGGGAGAGAAGGAAATTGCTTGCGAAGATTTGCGAGAGCTTCTTCCATCTTGAAATGACTAAACCTGCAAAAATTAAACACACAAAAATAAAACACACCAGATCACAATATATACACAAATTGTATGGGTTGCCTCCCTGCGAGCGCTAAGTTTAAAGTCGTCAGCCAGACTTGACTTCTCGAACGTTAAGCTGGATCTGAAAGTGTGACACTTTCTTTTTGTCGCTCAAATGATTCTCCCCAGTAGTGCTTGACACGCTTGTTTTTAACCTTGAAATTTTTGTTAGCGTCAAGATCATGTATCTCAACGGCTCTATTTGGTAAAACTTTGGTGATCACAAATGTACCTGACCACCGTGATTTTGGCTTCCATGGGAAGAATTTAACCTTTGATTTGTTTAACAGTACCTTCTGCCCTGGTTCCAGTTGTATGCGCACTAACTTCTCATCATGTCTTTTCTTGCCCTTTTCTTTGTACAATTTGGCATCATCAAAAGGCTGATTGTGAAATTCCTCCAATTCGTTGAGCTGGTGGAACTTTTTCTCTTTTGTTGCTTGTAGTGCAAGAATTGGCTCCTTCAGTACAAAACACGCTTTATCTTTAGGCTCCACAGGCAATTGACATGTTTTAAGTTTGTCAGTAGAACTCTGTCTTTCATCAGAGTTCTGAATGGTACTGTGTATCACATCGAGTTTGAAACATTCCTAATTCTTTTCATCATCTGGGAAATTCATGGCCTTGAAAACATTGAATGTTACTTCTTGGTCATGTACTCTCATGGTTAATTCTCATTTTTGTACATCAATAATGGTTCGACCTATAGCCAAGAATGGTCTCCCGAGGATGATTGGCACGTCTGCGTCTTCCTCCATATCAAGGACAATAAAATATGCTGGGAAAATGAATTTGTCAACCTTGACCAGCACATCTTCAACTACACCTCTCGGAAATACGAGCGTTCTATCAGCAAGTTGTAGTGAGACTGAAGTTGGCATTGTTTCTCCAATCTGTAATTTCCTAAAAATAGAAAAAGGCATCAAGTTAACACTCGCACCTAAATCACACAAAGCCTTACCAAAGTTATGTTCTCCTATGACGCAAGGAACAGTGAAACTGCCAGGATCTTTCAATTTTGGGGAAGTTTCCTCTGAATGATAGCGCTACATTCTTCTGATAATGCTACTGTCTCGTAATTCCCAAATCTCCATTTCGAGGAAAGAATATCTTTCATGAATTTAGCATAGGTGGGCATTTGTTCCAACCCTTCTGCAAATGGAATGTTGATATGCAGCTTTTTGAAGATCTCCAGGAATCGAGAAAACTTCTTGTCCAATTTGTTCTTCTGAAGACGTTGAGGAAAAGGTGGAGGTGGAATGATCTGTTCTTTTTACTTTGCTTCTTTTTCCTCCATCTGTTGCTTTGTTTCTTTTGGAACTTCCTCAGCAGTTTTTTTGGCTCCAAAATCTTTGTTGATTTCAGTACCGCTTTTTAACATGATGGCATGACATTGCTCTTTCCCCATATTTCTTGGATTGGCTCTGTGTTGCTAGGAAGGGTACCTGACGGTCTGTAACTCTGAGCATTTTCCAGATGTCCAATTGATTCTCAGTGCTTTAATAGAAGCAGATTGACTTTGAATTAATGCGCTGCTGATTGATTGAAACATAGCATCATATCTTGCTGCTTGAGAGTCGTGGTTTTGCTTCTAACTTTTTCAAGTGGGTCAACACTTCTGCTATTCCTGGTTCATTTGCTGCTCCTGGATTTTGTTCTGTTGCTGGAATTCAGGTGGTTGATAGTTCTGATGTTGGCCTGAATTGTTGCTCCATGATAAATTAGGATGATTCCTCCACCCTGGGTGGTAGGTGTTGGAATATGGATTGTTCCATTGTCTGTTGAAATTGTTGACAAAATTCACCGTTTCTTCAAGTTGGTTCGACTCTGGTGCTCCTCCATACGGTGAACTTATGGATCCAGTGGTAAGAGTCTCCATAAATTTTCATATCTGATCCAGTTTGGCGTTAACTGCTGTATTGGCTCCACTTTCATAAATTCCTGCAATTCTTTGGATCATGCTCCTTTCTGTTGGCCATAAAAAATTGTTGTTGGCCATTTCTTCGATTAGGTCCCAGGCTTGATCTTCTCCTTTTTCCATCAAGGCTCCTCCAGCAGCAGCATCGATTGTGGTTCTCATTATTCCAGAAAGCCCATTATAGAAATTTTGGACTTGAAGCCATTTTGGAATCTCATGGTGAGGACATTTCCGAAGCAAAATCTTTGTACCTTTCCCAAGCTTCGCAGAGGGATTCTGAATCTTGTGTACAAAGGATGTGATGTCATTCCTCAGCTTTCTGGTTCTGGCTGGTGGAAAGTACTTTGCAAAAAATTTGGTGGCTAAAGTGTTCCAAGTTGTGATAGAACCTGCTGGTAATGAATGTAGCCAAGCTTTAGCTCTGTCCTTCAAGGAGTATGGAAAAACTCGCAGTCTCATTGCTTCTTCCGCTTCTCGGTTGTAATTAAAAGTGCCGCAAACTTCCAGGAAGTTGCTGATGTGGGCATTGGGATCTTCAGTTGCATTTCCCCCAAACTGTACTGACTGCTGAATCATCTGATGCATGTTTTGATGTCACCTGCATTTGCTGGTAAGGGAGGAAGTACAATACAAGAAATGAGTCTGTCAACCACCGGAATGGTTTGTCTCGAATGGGAATTGGTGGTTGCAACCTCAAAGGTTTCAGGTTCCATGTTGACTAAAGCTTCTTGGCTTTCTCGCCTTTCCATTATCAACTGTCTGATGGTTCTTTCAATTTCCGGGTCAAGCGGTCGTAGTTCAAAACTTCTGGTTCGTCTCATGAAGTTTCTGAGAACCTGAAACACAAGAAAACAAAAACAATAAGTAAAAAGAAATTAGATACAAGTAAAGGTATTTAACCCCTAAACTAATAGTAAAAGATAAATAAGTCCCCGGCAACGGCGCCAAAAACTTGACCGGCATAAACACACACGTATAACGCAAACGCACGTATCGTTCAAGTAGTATAAAAATATCGATCCCACGAGGACTTAGTATCTAATCTATTAATTTTATGAGGTCAAATGATTACTAGTATCTAACGGATTGATTGATTGATTTGAAATGGTGACGATTCTAAATTTAAAAGCAAGTAAATAAAATTATCGAAAATAGGTTTTAAGAAAATTCAATATTAAAAACTATCTAGGGTTGTGATTTCTTTCAATATCATTTTAAAGATGAAGTGGTTATCTTAAAGTTGGGTAATATATTGATTTATTAACCTGGAACACTAAATTATGTGTAAGCCTCTGTCAATGGTCAGACACAAATATCCAGTATAACCCAATTGAACCATATGTCTATGTCAACCAAATTACCTGGATTCATTAAGATTAAGTTCGAATTATGGCTACCCCCGCCCGACATGTATATTCTATCCTGTAAGGAAATCTATTAAAGGGCTATCTATCCTCAAGAAGATCGTGGGCTATTGAGTCTAAGGTCTTAAACTTAAAATCCATATGTCTAGTTCATTTTAAGTTTACCAGTTCAATTTTATTAATGGCCAGTTAATAAAAAACATTAAGATTAAGACTCAATAAATAAACCTTTATATTACCCAAACTATAATTTAACCCCTTATAAACCGGTGATATTGGATTTCATCACAACCCCAGATAACTGGCTTAGTTACGACACATATTTACGGGTAGTAAAAATTTAAATAAAATAAAAGATATAAAGTAAATTCTGAAAATTAAATACTGAAAAGTAAATTGCTGAAAAGTAACTAAATAAAATTGTCGAAAATACGTTTTAAGAAAATTCAATATTAAAAACTATCTAGGGTTGTGATTTCTTTCAATATCATTTTAAAGATGAAGTGGTTATCTTAAAGTTGGGTAATATAATGATTTATTAACCTGGAACACTAAATTATGTGTAAGCCTCTGTCAATGGTCAGACACAATATCCAGTATAACCCAATTGAACCATATGTCTATGTCAACCAATTACCTGGATTCATTAAGATTAAGTTCAAATTATGGCTACCCCCGCCCGACAGGTATATTCTTATCCTGTAAGGAAATCTATTAAAGGGTTATATATCCTCAAGGAAGATCGTGGGCTATTGAGTCTAAGGTCTTAAACTTAAAATCCATATGTCCAGTTCATTTTAAGTTTACCAGTTCAATTTTATTAATGGCCAGTTAATAAAAAACATAAGATTAAGACTCAATAAATAAACCTTTATATTACCCAAACTATAATTTAACCCCTTATAAACCGGTGATATTGGATTTCATCACAACCCCAGATAACTGGCTTAGTTACGACACATATTTACGGGTAGTAAAAATTTAAATAAAATAAAATATATAAAGTAAATTCTGAAAATTAAATACTGAAAAGTAAATTGCTGAAAAGTAAGTAAATAAAATTGTCGAAAATATGTTTTAAGAAAATTCAATATTAAAAACTATCTAGGGTTGTGATTTCTTTCAATATCATTTTAAAGATGAAGTGGTTATCTTAAAGTTGGGTAATATATTGATTTATTAACTTGGAACACTAAATTATGTGTAAGCCTCTGTCAATGGTCAGACACAAATATCCAGTATAACCCAATTGAACCATATGTCTATGTCAACCAAATTACCTGGATTCATTAAGATTAAGTTCGAATTATGGCTACCCCCGCCCGACAGGTATATTCTTATCCTGTAAGGAAATCTATTAAAGGGTTATCTATCCTCAAGGAAGATCGTGGGCTATTGAGTCTAAGGTCTTAAACTTAAAATCCATATGTCTAGTTCATTTTAAGTTTACCAGTTCAATTTTATTAATGGCCAGTTAATAAAAAACATTAAGATTAAGACTCAATAAATAAACCTTTATATTACCCAAACTATAATTAACCCCTTATAAACCGGTGATATTGGATTTCATCACAACCCCAGCTAACTGGCTTAGTTACGACACATATTACGGGTAGTAAAAATTTAAATAAAATAAAAGATATAAAGTAAATTCTGAAAATTAAATACTGAAAAGTAAATTGCTGAAAAGTAAGTAAATAAAATTGTCGAAAATAGGTTTTAAGAAAATTCAATATTAAAAACTATCTAGGGTTGTGATTTCTTTCAATATCATTTTAAAGATGAAGTGGTTATCTTAAAGTTGGGTAATATATTGATTTATTAACCTGGAACACTAAATTATGTGTAAGCCTCTGTCAATGGTCAGACACAAATATCCAGTATAACTCAATTGAACCATATGTCTATGTCAACCAAATTACCTGGATTCATTAAGATTAAGTTCGAATTATGGCTACCCCCGCCCGACATGTATATTCTTATCCTGTAAGGAAATCTATTAAAGGGTTATCTATCCTCAAGGAATATCGTGGGCTATTGACTCTAAGGTCTTAAACTTAAAATCCATATGTCTAGTTCATTTTAAGTTTACCAGTTCAATTTTATTAATGGCCAGTTAATAAAAAACATTAAGATTAAGACTCAATAAATAAACCTTTATATTACCCAAACTATAATTTAACCCCTTATAAACCGGTGATATTGGATTTCATCACAACCCCAGATAACTGGCTTAGTTACGACACATATTTACGGGTAGTAAAAATTTAAATAAAATAAAAGATATAAAGTAAATTCTGAAAATTAAATACTGAAAAGTAAATTGCTGAAAAGTAAATTGCTGAAAAGTAAAAAAAGTAAAAAGTAAAAGTAAAAAGTAAAAAGTAAAAAAAAATAAAAGTAAATTACTGAAAGTAAATTGCTGAAAATTAAATTACTGAAATTAAATAAAGTAAAAGTACAATAAAAGAAAATGATGGGGTTAGAGGATCAACTTTTATTACTACTATTTTAGATATCTCCCTTAATATAATATATTAACTTTGCGTGATAATTACCAACCAGCCATATAGGCGGTATCCTGATTAAGTCAAATTAATAATTAATTACCCACCGACCAACAATGCGGTATCCATACTTAGTCAGGTTAAAACCAATTTATAATTAATTTCCAACCGACCAATATAGCGGTATCCTCATTAAGTCAGATTTTAAATAGTTTATATTTTATATTTAAGGGAGATTAATCTAGATAGCAATAATAAAAGCTTTACCTTTTTCCCTAGCAAAGGGGAGTTACCTCCTCATTGCTTGAAAAATAAAAACTGCAAAAGTAAAGAAAGAAAAGGTTTGTGCGTAAAAGTAAATTGCGGAAAGTAAAAAACTGAAAAGTAAAGAAAAGAAAGTGCGAAAGCGGAAATTAATTACTGAAAGCTATAAATAAACAAACAATATACAATCTTCTTATTTATTCATTAGGAATTTCAAAGAAGAAATTATGAATTTTACAAATGAAATGGCTTGGTATTTATAGGCAAAATTTTGCCTATATCAAATCATCCATCAAATTCTCCACCAAATCCATTATTAATTTCTCCACTAATTACTCCACCAAATCCATAATTGCTCCAATAATTTCTTATCTTGTTTGGTGTTGATTTGATAATTTTTATTAATTATTTATTAATTTATATTTTGCTTTGAAAATGATTGATAATGACTTTAATAATTACACATCACACACTTCTGGATGGTTCATCAATTTCGGTCATGAAATATTCAGAATTCGAAAATATTTTCTCTTTCAAAGTTGTAGATCTTTGAGTCTTCTTTAATCTAGAACTTGAATCAGCTCAATCCGATATCTGAATAAAACTTTATGCCTAAAATACGACAGATACGCAAAACTGGAATTCCCAAAACTGCACTCGTCAAAACGCCATTTCAAGTTTCCAATCTCCAAAATTAATATATCAAGTCCAATAATTGCCCTTATTTGACCCATATCTCATCCTAAATGATTTCATTGAGACCCGATATTATTTTATCTACGAAATAAACTAAAACACATCAAAATGTTCATCAAACCCGAGAAACTAAACAAAATATTAAGTTAAAGGGGCGGTAAATATTGATATATTTTCCGCTCATCAGAGTTGTCCCAAGTATCGAGAATCGGATTCCGTTATACTGTGATAATACTGGTGCCATTACGCAAGTAAATGAACCGAGGGCG
The DNA here is from genome assembly GCA_019454045.1 of Zanthoxylum bungeanum. Lineage (NCBI taxonomy): Eukaryota > Viridiplantae > Streptophyta > Magnoliopsida > Sapindales > Rutaceae > Zanthoxylum > Zanthoxylum bungeanum. The sequence continues at coordinate 101,175 of SKCR01042568.1, forward strand.
CATCAGAAATCGAAGCATGTGGAACGAAAGTACCACATTATTCGAGAGATTGTGTCGCGAGGTGACATTATCGTGTGCAAAGTTCCCAGTGAGGATAATGTAGTAGACCCGCTCACAAAGGCCATACCTCTGAAATTATTTGATAAGCATGTGGAGTCGATGGGTATTAGATACAATCGATATTGGTACTAGAGAAAATGAGAGATTTTGTTAGGGTTGGTGCTCTGAGCACCAATTTCTTATGTATTTCCCTGTAAATACTCTTGTAGATATTTTATTATTGAATAAAATAATCAGTTTATATAATATAAATTCTTTTATTATATGGTAAAGACGTAAATGACCATAAAGTGATTGGTTATGATATAGTTGCAAAAGCGTCGCAACTGACATTGAGCAGTATCATAACAGTATCATTCTTTAACTGTTCTCGGTCAAGGTTTACAATTATTTGATCAGTAAGTAAATTTGTTGAGACCGGTATGTGTCGTATATTGGAATGTTGGATTCTAATGGTTTCTCAATGAACCATGAGTCTTGGGAGACTCGTATAGACACGTAGGTATTTATATCGGATAAACATTGAACGACTCATTGAAGATTCTTAATAGATGGTACACCAACGTCAATAAGAATCTTCTCGGGTTGAGTGAGCATAGTGATCCTTCAACTTGAGATACCACTATGAATATATGAGGTATCCTCCACACTTTGATGGCAGTCACGTAACCGATCTGTTTAGATCAGACCTCCGCCTGTTCGTTGGGTGTTGACTTATCCTCAGGATATCATGCGCGTATCAAGATAGAATCTGTCAGTTCTTTGTACAGAGCATAGGTATCCATTATGGAATTAGCAATTTGTTAAATTCATGGGCCCGAGGTACACTATAGAAATCAGTTCTAAGTGTTATTTAAGATATTGCTAATAGGATCGTCGACGGGATTATACCTATAGAGCTTTGACGTTTATATCTATATCTCTGGGATAATTCGAATACCTGTGACGGAAGGATTATACGTATGAAGTGACCTCGACCTGTATGGTTCAGAGATTTTATCTGTGTTCGTCATATTTTATGGGTGGGTAGATTATTGATGAGTGGTAAATATATCACTATTTCCCACTTATTTGACCTTATATTTTGTATAGTTGCTTGAGTTTTGTGAATATTTTGATGTGTTTTGTAGATAAATAAAGTTTCAGGACTATCTGGAATCAAACCAGGGCCAAACAGTGAAAATGGATAAAATGGCAAAATCATCTTTTGTGCGTCGCGACGCGCAGCAACTCTGCGTCGTGATCGCTAACGTGCGCCGAAGTTTGCTAAAATGCGCTACTTGCTAAAATGCGCTGGACACATGTCAACATCACATCAAATCTGCTAAAATCGTCGGACACGTGTCACCATCACATGCTGCTGACAATCATCATCATTGCTAACGTGCGCCTGCCACGTGTCACCATCACATGCTGCCGACAATCGCCATCGCCACGTCAGCATAATAATTCAACAACGCCATCCGCCGGACACGTGTCACCATCTCGCGAAGCCAAGCACCACGTGTTGAAAATCAACTCGCGTCGCGACGCGCAAGCACAAAAAATGTCTATAAATTGAGGCTGAATTTCAGAATTCATTTCATGCTTTCTTCTAAGGAATTCCTTAGGAAAACCAAGAAGATTGTATCTTTTTTGTTTATTTTCAGTTTTCTGTAATTAATTTTATTTACTTTACGCAATAGTACTTACTTTTCTTTACTTTTTCAGTTTTTACTATTCAGCATGAGTATGTAACTTTCTTATGCTGGGGTGAAAGGTAAAACTTCTATTACTAATTTTTAGATTAATCTCTCTTAATTATACTATATAAACTAGTTAAAACCTGACTTAATGAGCATTCTGCCATATTAGTCGGTTGGACTTAATTATAAATTGGTTTTAACCTGACTTAATGAGGATACCGCCTGATTGGTCGATTGGTAATTATTGAAATTGGTTTTAAACCTGACTTAATGAGGATACCGCCTGGTTGGTCGGCTGGTAATTGGTAATTACCGCCTATATGGCTGGTTTATGGACAAATAATGATACCACCTTTATGGTCGGTTGGACTTAATTTGACTTAATCAGGTTACCGCCTATATGGCTGGTTGGTAATATCACACAAGTTAATATATTATATTAAGGGAGATATCTAAAATAATAGTGATAAAAGTATATCCTCTAGAAATAACATTTTCTTTTATTGTATTTTTCTTTATTTACTTTCCAGCATTTTACTTTTCAATATTTTACTTTATGTCTTTTATTTTTAAGTTGTTACTAACCCTAGTTATGTGTCGTAACTAAGTTAGTTATCTGGGGTTGTGATGAATTCCAATATCACCGATTTATAAGAGGTTATTTTATAATTTGGGTAATATAAAGGTTTATTTATTGAGTCTTAAGCTTAATGCTTCTTGTTAACTGGCCATTAATAAGATTGATTTGGTAAACTTAAAATGAACTTGGAAAATGGATTTTAGGTTTAAACCTTAGACTCAATAGCCCACGATCTTCCTTGAGGATATATAACCCTTTAATAAATTTCCTTACAGGATAGGAATATACATGTCGGGCGGGGGTAGCCATAATTGGATCTTAATCTTAATGAATTCAGGTAACTTGGTTGACATAGGAATATGATTAATTAAGTTACACGGGGTATTTGTATCTGACCATCGGAAGAGGCTTTTGCATAATTTCGTGTTCCAGATTAATAAGTCGATATATTACACAAACGTAAAATAACCACTTCATCTTTTAAAAAGATATTGGAAAGATTCACAACTCTGGATAGTTTCTAACTATTGAATTTTCTCAAACTACTTTCACGCTGTTTTATTTATTTTTTTTAAGTTTAAAGTCACAATCCAATAAAAAAAAACATCAATCCATTAGATACTAGTAAAAATTTGGCTTCATAAATTAATAGATTAGATATTAAGTCCTCGTGGGATCGATACTTTTTATACTACTTGAACGATACGTGCGCTTGCGTTATATGTGTGTGATTACGCATCGATCAAGTTTTTGACGCCGTTGCCGGGGACTTATTTATCTTTCACTATTAGTTTTAAGGTTAGATACCTTTGCTTGTATCTAATTTTTTTTACTTATTATTTTTGTTTTCTTGTGTTTCAGGTTCTCAGACACTACATGAGACGAACCAGAAGCTTTGAAATCTGACCGCTTGACCCAGAAATTGAAAGAACCATTAGACAGTCGAGAAGGGAAATGCGAGAAGGCCAAGAAGCAATCATCAATATGGAACCTGAACCTTTGGAAGTTGCACCACCAATTCCCATTCGAGACAGAACCATTCCGGTAGTTGACGGCCTCATTTCATGTATTGTACTTCCTCCCTTACCAAAAAATGCGGGTGTCATCAAAACATGCATCCAGATGATTCAGCAGTCAGTACAGTTTGGGGGGAATGCAACTGAAGATCCTAATGCCCACATCAGCAACTTCCTGGAACTTTGCGGCACTTTCAACTACAACCGAGCAGCTGAAGAAGCAATGAGACTGCGAGTTTTTCCATATTCCTTGAAAGACAAAGCTAAAGCTTGGCTACATTCATTACCAGTAGGTTCCATCACAACTTGGAACACTCTAGCCACCAAATTCCTTGCAAAGTATTTTCCACCAGCTAGAATTGCAAAATTGAGGAATGACATTACATCATTTGTGCAACATGAATCAGAATCCCTCTGCGAAGCTTGGGAAAGGTATAAGGATTTGCTTAGAAAATGTCATCACCATGAGATTGCAAAATGGCTACAAGTTCAAACCTTTTACAATGGACTTTCTGGAATAATGAGAACCACAATTGATGCTGCTGCTGGAGGAGCGCTAATGGCAAAAGGAGAAGATCAAGCCTAAGACCTAATTGAAGAAATGGCCAACAATAATTCTTTGTGGCCAAGAGAAATGAGCTTGATCTAACGAATTGCTGGAATTTATGAAGTTGGAGCCAACACTGCAGTGAATGCCAAGCTGGATCAGATATGTAAATTCATGGAAACTCTCAACATGCAAGTTAATACTGGATCCACAAGTTCACCATATGGAGGAGCACCAGAGCCAAACCAACATAAAGAGACGGTGAATTATGTCAACAATTTCAACAGACAGAGGAACAATCCATATTCCAACACCTACAACACAGGGTGGAGGAATCATCCCAATTTCGCATGGAACAACAATTCAGGGCAAATGAACAATCCACCACCCGAATTCCAACAAAAAAACAAAGGCCATGAGTATGACAAAGAAACAGGAATAACATAAGTGCTGACCCACTTGAAAAAGATAGAAGCAAAACACGACTCTCAAGCAGTTAGATATGATGCTTTGTTTCAATCCCAAGCAGCATTAATTCAAAGTCAATCTGCTTCTATTAAAGCACTGGAGAATCAAATTGGACAATTGGCCAATGCTCAGAGTTATAGACCGCCAGGTAACCTTCCTAGCAACACTGAACCAAATCTGAGGAACATGAGGAAGGAGCAATGTCATGCCATCATATTAAAAAGCGGTATTGAAATTAACAAAAATGTTGGAGTCAAGGCAACTATTGAGGAAGTTCCAAAAGAAAGCAGCGAACTAGTTCCACAGATGAAGGAAAAAGAAGCAAAGGAAAAAGATCGAGAAAGAATCACTATACCTCCATATTTTCCACAGCGTCTCTAGAAAAATAAACTAGACAATCAGTTTTCTCAATTCATGGAGATCTTCAAAAAGCTGCATATCAACATTCCATTTACAGAAGCATTGGAACAAATACCCAGCTATGTCAAATTCATGAAAGACATTATTTCACGAAAACAGAGATTAGGAGATTACGAGACAGTAGCATTATCAGAAGAATGCAGTGCCATCATTCAGAGGAAGCTTCCCCCAAAATTGAAAGATCATGGCAGTTTCACTGTCCCATGCACCATTGGAGAACATGACTTCGGTAAGGCTTTGTGTGATCTAGGTGCAAGTGTTAACTTGATGTCTTTTTCTATTTTCAGGAAATTACAGATTGGAGAAACAATGTCCACATCAGTCTCTCTGCAACTTGCTGATAGAATTCCAATATCATCAATTTATAAGGGATTAATTTACAGTTTGGGTAATATAAATGTTTATTTATTGAATTTTAAGCTTAATGCTTCTTGTTAACTGGCCATTAATAAGATTGATTTGGTAAACTTAAAATGAACTTGGAAAAGAGATTTTAGGTTTAAACCCTAAACTCAATAGCCCACGATCTTCCTTGAGGATAGATAACCCTTTAATATATTTCCTTACATGATAGAAATATACCTGTCGGGCGGGGGTAGCCATAATTGGAACTTAATCTTAATGAATTCAGGTAACTTGGTTGACATAGGAATATGATTAATTAAGTTACACTGGGTATTTATATCTGACCATCGGAAAAGGCTTTTCCATAATTTCATGTTCCAAGTTAATAAGCCGATATATTACACAAACGTAAAATAACCACTTCATCTTTTAAAAAGATATTGGAAAGATTCACAACCCTGGATAATTTTTAAATATTGAATTTTCTCAAACTACTTTCACGCTGTTTTATTTATTTGTTTTAAGTTTAAAGTCACAATCCAATAAAAAAAAAAATCAATCCATTAGATACTAGTAAAAATTTGGCATCATAAATTAATAGATTAGATATTAAGTCCCCGTGGGATCGATACTTTTTATACTACTTGAACGATACGTGCGCTTGCGTTATATGTGTATGATTACGCACCGGTCAATTATGGACACGAAATTGGATTTCGTGACGGTTATGCTTGAACCTAGAGAGTCTCACTAATGAGATATACTCGTAGGGCACTGGGGTAACTTTTATAAATAATACTGTTTATTTATAAGTCGTTTAACGGTTAAACGACAATACATGTGATGAGTGGTAAAACTATCACAATTTCCCACTCATTTAACTTAATATTTTGTATAGTTTCTTGGGTTTTGTGAATATTTTGATGTGTTTTGTGTTATTTTGTAGATAAATAAAGTTTCAGGACATTCTATAGGTGATTTGGAGCAAAACTGTGAAATTTGGTGAAATTTGGCAAAAAGGGTATTTTGGTAATTTTGGGCATCCCGACACCGAAATAAAGTTTCAAGACATTCTGGAGGTGATTTGGAGCAAAACTGTGAAATTTGACGAAAAGGGTATTTTTTTAATTTTGGGCGTCCCGACACCGAGGGTATTTTGGTAATTACACCACCATGCCACATGTCAAAAATTCAACGAGCCGTCTTTTTTAGCCACCATGCCACGTGTCAAAAATTCAGCGATCTAAAAAAAAAAAAAAAAAAAATAAAAAAAAAAAATCAGAAAAATAATGATAAAAAATTGGATTTTTTTGCCTATAAATAGATTTCGAATTTTTAGTTTCAAATGTACCAAATCCTCTGTAAATACTTATATAATAGAGAGTTCTTCATATTTTCTTCTTTTATTCAGTTTTATTTACGCTTTGTAGTAGTAATTCTATTCTTCCATGAGGAGGTAACTCCTCCATGCTGAGGTAATAAGGTAATACTTTTACTTTTGCTATTTAGATTAATCTCCCTTAAAATATAATATATAAACTATTTAAAATCTGAATTAATAAAGGATACCGCCATTTTCAGACGGTTGGTTATTCAATTTAATTTGGTTAACTTGACTTAATGAGGATACCGCCACACTGGACGGTTGGTTTAAGTTTATATTTCTGTTCCGCCTTATGGCTGGTATATTTGAATTTGACTTAATCAGGATACCGCCATTCCGGACGGTTGGTTTAAAAAATCACAAGATTATATATTATTTTATGGGAGATATCTAAATAGTGAATAGTAGAAGTTAATTCCTTTTACCTTAGCATTTCTTTTTATTACTTTTCAGCAATTTCATTTTATGTCTTTTAAAGTTTATATCAGCTTTAGTTATGTGTTGTAACTAAGTTAAATATCTAGGGTTGTGATAAAATCTAATATTACCGATTTAAAAAGGGTTAGATTATAGTTTGGGTAACTAAAAGAATTATTTGTTGAGTCATAACCTTAATGCCTTTTTATTAACTGATCACTAATAAAATTGAATGGATAAAACTTAAAATGAACTAGATATAGGGATTTTAAGTTTAAAGACATTATACTCAACAACCCGCGATCTTCTTTAAGGATAGATAAACCTTTAATAGATTTCCTTACAGGATAGGTATATACCTGTTGGGCGGGGGTAATCAATAATTGGAATTCAATCTTAATGAATCTAGATAATTTAATTGACATAGACATATGGTTCAATTTGATTATTCTAGGTATTTGTAAATGACCATCGGAAGAGGCTTGTACATAATTTAGTGTTCCAGATTAATAATTCAATATTTTACCTAACTATGATATAATCACTTCATCTTTTAAAATATATTAGAAAGATTCACAACCCTAGATCTTTTGTCTTTTTATTTATTTATTTATTTAGCAAATCTACAAAGCAGATCATTTCAAGCAATCAATCACTTCTCCCTCAATTAGATATTTATAAATAAATAGATTCAACAATTAATAACAACAGTAGGAATTAAGTCCTCGTGGGATCGATATTTTTATACTACTTGAACGATACGTGCGCTTGCGTTGTACGTGTGTGTTTACGCCGGTCAAGTTTTTGGCGCCGTTGCCGGGGACTTTTCTTGAGTTATTAATTTTGAAGCTATCTAATTTTCTTTATTATTATCTGTACTTTTTATTTCTTTCTTTTGTTTTCAGGTAATTGAAAAAATGGAACATTTTGAAACATTACGAGCTTTACTAGGAGAAGATACACCCCAAATCCAGGAGCAACAGTCTAGTTTTCTGAGGCCTGTTGTCCAGCCCAACAACTATCACTGGAAGTCAGAATCAAGCAATACTACATTTGCTCATCAGAATGAAATTGGGAGATGTGTAATATGTGATGGTAACCACCCGAGCGATCAATGTATATACCTTTCAGAGTGGCAGAATTATTGGAATCATTCAAGTTACGTAGAATCATCACATTTTCCATCTTATCCACCATCTATCTACGATCTTCATCAAGAACCAGATCCATCAGAGGAAGATCAGTTGAATGACATGCTAAAAGATTGGCTCAAGAAACGAGAAGCTCAATTTGATGTACAAATTCAGAGTCAAGCAGCGTCTATACAGAGAATGACAGATCAAGTTAGACAATTAACAGAGAACCTGAATCACATATCTCACGAAGCAAATTCAAATAATACTGAAGAAGCCTTCGAATATCCTGAGATTCATCATGACATCATAACAGAGGATGAGGCTGAGCAGTATCAAGAATCAGAGGTATCAGTTCAGGAGCCTGCACCAACAAAGTCTCAATTTGATTTTTATTATTCTGACTCTGACGATGATGAAGAAGCTAAGTTTTTTGTACCAACTGCACCAACAAGGAAGGATGAAACTTTCCATCCTCAATATGCAGATCTTGGAGAATGCTTTGCACTAATGTTTGAAGACGATCTACCTAAGCCAATCAGTTCACTCAGATCAGAGGATGAAGACCTAAAATCTGACATTTCTTTACATTCTCACATTGATATTTCAGGAGCATGTATTTCACAGATGACAGATGAAGCACTGAATGCTGAGATCCTAAAATTCATCTGTGAAGAAAAGGTGGAGCAAGAAGCCGAGCAAATAGAGGAGCAATTGTCAGAAAAAATTAAAGATACAGTGAATTCAGGCGAAACATCACTCTTTTGGGGAGTACAATTTAGAGATATTACTCAGAAACTTGACAGAATGGAAATCCCATTCCAAGTCAAGCATCATACAAGACCTCTTGAATTTCTTTCTTTCTTTTCAGGAATCACTGGAACAACAAAAGTTAAAAAGGTGGCACGAGCATTGAATGGGATAAAACTCTTTTTGCCACTTTACCGTTGGAAGAGACCCTTCAAAAGCAACGTTCACGGGATTGTCTTTAATAGAACATCCAAAACGACGTTGAAACCTCCTTGACAAATGGATTTCAGTCACGTCTGGCTGAAGACGAAAAATTTAGTGCTAGCAGGGAGGCAACCCATGCAATTTGTTATAATTTCTATTTTTATTTTGTGTATACATGTTGTAGAGTTTTTAATTTTGTGTGTTATTTTTTGTAGGAAAAGCTCAACCAAAGCATAAGACAGAAGGAATGGTGTTTGACAAAAATAAGAGATAATTCATTAGAGATGGATGAGTAAGGAATGGATTCTTGAGACACATCATAATGAATTTATACTAAGCGAATGGCGTATTGCATACACATTTCTGTTACCTTAATTATTTGCTTTAATTTGCTTTTCTTTTGTAATTATCTTTATTTTCAAAGACAAGATCCATACTTTTTGACCTTTCACGATTCATTTTGGTGTTTAGCTAACAAGTTTCCTTTGGAAGATACTAGTGCTATTATTACTCACCCTTTTTCAGGTACTATAAATTCAGCTCGTCATTGCACTTTGAAGGCATCATGATTTGAGAAAGAAATACAAAAAAAAAAATGGAAGCCACTTCAAGAAGACGAGTTGAAAACATCTGTGTGTTTTGTGGTAGTAGTGTTGGTACTAAACCACAATACATAGAGGCAGCACAAGAATTGGGTCAAGTCTTAGCTGCAAGGAATATGCACTTAATATATGGCGGAGGCAATCTTGGACTTATGGGGATCGTTTCAAAGGCCGTACAGAAAGGAGGCAGTCATGTTTTGGGAATCTCATTGCATAACTTTGATAGGATTGTCACTGTTACACATTACACAAGTCCCATCAAAGTGGGGGCGACTGTAGGCACTGCATTTTTACACATAAGTCCCTATGATGAGTCTCATTTTGGAGACACTACCTTTTAAGTCACGGAGGTCCCGAGAAACGGACGTCGGAAGGGGAAATTCAGAATAAACAAGGTTCACTGTCTTCGTTGGTGCTGCGTTCGTTACTTCGTTCGAACGTCAGGCAGATTGCGGACGTTCGTGCCTCGTTCGAATTGGCGTTCGAACGGAGTCGGTATTTCTGGTTTTGCTGCTAGCCTCGCACCCTAGCCCAATTAGCCCCCCAAAGCCCATAAAACACATCCCAAATTAAATAAATAAATATTAATTAAAACGTTAACTAAATAAGATAATAATTAAATTAATTAAATAATTAAATAAAACATATACCAAACATAAGATAAACAATTACCAACTTAAACCAAAATCATGCCTAATTTAAATAATTCATATACTAAAATTAAAATAAGATATGCCTAATTAAAATCAATCCTAACCAATTAAAACCAATCAAATATTTGACTTCCTAATCTAATAAGACATCTACCAATTTAAAATAGTTGACCTTCCTAATCTAAACCAAATTTGTCCCCCATCAATCCATTGCTTTCCTTGTCCAACACCAAATCAAATCCTCCCTTTAATGCCAAATCCCTTCCTTGTGAGACAAGGAGTAGCCCTAGCAATTCTCTATATAAACAACCCCTAACCAAGACATCCAATCGCCTAGCTCATTCATACAAAAAAAGCCTCCCCTAGCTCTCCACTCCATCATTACCGAATTACAGCAGCCCAATAACGCCCAATACAGCAGCCATACCACGGAACAAACACACAACACACACAACAACCCTTCCCTCACCAAATTAACGAGAACAACACACGGCAGCCCCAAACCTGCCCCTGAAATCAGTCCCAAACAGCAGCCCTAAACACACACCAAAACAGTCCCCTAAATTACCAAAAAACAGTAGCCAAAACATCCCAAAAACAGTAACTAAAATACAGCAGCAAAACAGTAGCAACGGCAACGAATCGAAGTCAAAAGCAGCAGCAAAAGATGGAGAACGACACTCAAAACAGTAAGACAACGAACGAGAACAGTGAACCAGTGAACCGGAAGAGTTGCGGAGCATCCACCCTTCCGACGATCGTGTACCGTACATCCGAGAGGTGATTTAAAAGGTTAGACCTGAGGGCACTTTTTCATTAGTTTATATTCGTTTATTTTATTATTGAATTCTATTCGTATGAGAGTCGTTTAGGGATGCATGTTGTGGCTTGAATGAAATGGAAGAGTGTCGTCTCTTGTGGTATATAGGATGGAAACCCAGACGTAAATTCCGTAGCCGAATCCGAATGGACGGTAGTGCGGTCTGTACTTGGGATACAACTCCACGTACGACTTGAGTAAACGGTACCTTCTCTTGTTTTGTGTTGCTTTGGTTTATCTATTTCTTGTTACTTAAATTTTGTATGTCGCTTATTTGTGTATGATATAATCGAGTGCATGGGCTCAGTAAGTGCGACGAAAGGTCCCCTAATCGGAAGGGTTAAAATCCTTCACCACGATGATTTGCCGCACCGATTGATGTGTGTTCGGTTGAATGCGAGATACGTTCAATCGGACACATTACGTTTAATATTATTGCTTTTAACTTTTTGGATGCATGATTCAATCGAGCGCATGGGCTTAGTGAGTGGAATGAAAGATCCCCTATGGGGAGGGGTTAAAGCCCTTTACCACGATGCTTAGCCGCGCCGGTTGACGTGTGTTCGGTTGGATGTAAGATGTGTTCAATCGGGCATACTTAGTTTGATATGATTGTCTTTATGTTTGTATGCATGATTTGATGTGACGCGCATGGGCTTAGTATGTTGGTCTAAAGGTCCTCTCTTTGAGAGATCAAGAGCCCCAAAAGGCCACCTTTACGGCAGTACTTCGCCGCGCCCCTTTATTTTGTTGTTTATGTATTGCGTCCCATTTCATGCATCAGGTATGTTCCCGTTCGAACGCGTTTACGAACGCAACTCGAACGCGCATGTATTTTGCCTTGTCATGCATCAGGTCTTATTTCTGTTTGAACGCGTTCACGAACGCCATACGAACGTGAGCATTCTGTTTCATTTCCGTTCGAACGCGTTCACAAACGCCATACGAACATGAGTATTCTGTTTCATTTCCGTTCGAATGCGTTCACAAACGCCACACGAACGTGAGTATTCTGTTTCATTTCCGTTCGAACGCGTTCACAAACGCCATACGAACATGAGCATTCTGTTTCATTTCTGTTCGAACGCGTTTACAAACGCTACTCGAACGAGAACCTTCTGTTTACCGTTCGAACGCGTATACGAACGCTGCACGAACGCACACGGTAAACAGATCCTTTAGCATCACATTATGGCATGTTCATCTTTAATGTAAAATTGCATCTTTGATTTTTTCATCTTTGGCATGTTTAAATTCGTGTCTTTCTTCATCTCTTAAAGTTGCGTGTTTGTATTGATTTCGTTTATCATGCGGTTATTTTGACCATATCTTATATGCTTCTTTACATAATGCGCCTACAATATTATTTGTCGTCATTTTGATTTCCTTTACATTACATGCAAATGTTACCATGACTGTTTGTGTATATTGACATGAATGATTGAATTCTTATGACGTTATGTGCTTGTTGTTGCAAAGGCCTACTTTTGAGCATGTGAATTTGGCAATAAGATTTGGTTTCATGTATGTTAGATGTAAACTATACTTTCAAGCATGTGAATCTAGGATTGTGTTGCACTTGGAAATATATGTCATAGGCTTGGTTGGATTATTGCATAAATCTTTACATTACAAGTTGCATAAGTAAGGGACCATTCCGAACCCAATGGTTTGAGGTCTTCCCTTGCGAGGGGTGAGTGCGGCCTTAAATCTTTGTCCCGGTTCACACCGGGTGGCGACTCCCTTATTCTCCGGTTTAGTCCTCTGTTGGCTATTCCGTACTCCCAACTAGGCCCCCGAGCCTGGAACAGCATTGCGTCGCCCAGATTCCTGTATGTTCCCACAGTCTGGCGACTCCACTGGGGATAGAGAATCGGCCCCGAAATAATGCCTTGTAATGTATAGATTTATGCTTTAATTAACCGTGTCTACAAATGTGTGAAATGGGGGTTGTAATCAAAGGCATTTTGAGGCTAGGTAATGGTTTGGTGTCTTCCTTCACTCACTACCTTTCTAGAAGGAAAAGCTGTGAAGGCACCTAGATAGCCATCTACTCGTAGCCTATTGTGATGGACTAATTTGGAGGACTCGTTGTTTATTCCTGACACCAAGCGATAAGAGCCTAAGAGGCTTGGGTATTTAAGTGAGCCTCGCTCCACCTTCCCTCTGGGGAATCTACAACGGGAAATCCATTTGACAGTCTGTCACACATCATAGCTCATTGGCACGTACCTTAGTGTATAAAAAAGGGTGTGCTCACTTGGTTGCTCGAACCCTTGATTGGGGAGACCTAGTTGTGGGCCATCCTTCGCCGATGAGAGCCTTTGTCCATACTCCCACGAACCCATGCGTAGACCGGGTTGTATAGCCTATAACAAATATTTCCTTGTGCTTTAGGACCATTATCATTTGGACGAATTGGACTCTTTGTCAAAAATGCAAACTTGCTGGGCCATTTAAACTGGGGCAGGTTCGTATCTTATGACAATTAGGCCCAAAGCTTCTGAAATGATGGTGGGCCACACGGTAGAAGTTATTATTTTATGTTTATAATATCTTCCTTGTATGCTTATGTTTGGGAACATTGCTATTTGAATCCATCTGGGTCTTTTGTCATGAGATATGGGCTTGTTGGGCCATTTAAACTGGGACAAGAACATATCTTATGACGATTGGGCCAAAAGGCTTCTAAATAACAATGGGCCATTTTATGATTGTGTTCGGAATATTATCATTTAGATTTAGTTGGGCTCTTTGCCATAAGACATGAACTCGTTGAGGCATTTAAACTGGGACGAGTTCACTCCTATGACAGTTAGCCCAAAAACTTCTAAAATGATGATGAGCCGATTTGTGTGAAAATTTTAATGAGTTGATATATTTCTTGTATCGCATGCATATCATGCATCCCATGCACCCCATGCATACATATATCATGTTAACCCTTGTGTTCTGAAAGCCTTCATAGATTCCCGTTGGGTTAGAAAAAAGGGAAGACTCACCAAAATACTGAGAACAGACATGAGTGAATCAGATATTGAGGTATCCCGGATAGATCAGTTGGAGAATGGTTTCGCCAAGATTACTGAACAGTTGCAAGCCTTGACTACTGCCATGAAAGATATGGATGTGCCCCGTGCTGGGGGAAATTCTGAGAATGGGAAGCGCGAGGAGCCTCCGAATGGGTTGGGGGATGATATCCCCGCTTTTGATGATGATATGGCAGAGCATGCAACAGACAGAGTGATTGGGTCTCAGGCCGAGATACAGAAACTCAGGGATCAGGTTGAATCCGTTACCCGCAAGATGAGGGGTAAGAATGAAGATTTGCTAGATTATGAGACAATGACGTTTGAGGAGCAGTTGCCGGCGCAGTTTAAGATGCTGGATTTGGCTAAGTTCAATGGGAACGGAGATCCGAGGGTGCATCTCCGTCAGTATGTGTCTGTTATGAGTTCAGTTGGCCTATCTCAGCGCCAAGTACAAAAGATGTTCGGGATGTCACTCGAGAGGGCACCCGTAGTATGGTACCATAACCTGGACAAGCAGGTTAAGGAAGATTGGAGGGAGCTAGCTGATGCTTTCTTAAAGCAATATGTCACGGACCTGGAGATTGACTTGTCACTCCGTGACTTAGAAAATATCAAGCAGAAGCCGGAGGAAAATTTCAAGGAATATGTGGACCGCTGGAGGAGCCAGCTTCTGAAGATGCAGACCCGGCCCTCAGAAAAGGACCATATCAAAATGATCATCAAGGGCACCAAGCCCTCTATTTATGGCAAACTAAGGAGAATGACTTCGATGATTACTGATTTTCGACAGCTGAGGGAGACAGTTATGGATATTGAGGAAGAGGAGGCTGAAAACAGAAAGTTTTATGGCCAGAATAAAAGAACTTTTGGGGGGCCTTCTGAGACAAAGCCCGCTACTGCCGAAGTCGCTGCCATCAGAAACCGGCAATTCTCCAACCTTGGTAGACCTTTGTCGAAGGTGTTTGAAAAGTTACAGGGACAAGGAATCTTGAAACCCTTAGAAGGCAAGACACTTCCACACCCCCACCACCACACATAAATGTGAACCTTTATTGTCACTTCCACCAGCTACATGGTCATGACACCGACAACTGCACCCGCCTTAGGCATGAAATTCAAGATCTAATAGATTCCCATAAAATACCCAACCCATGAAAAGAAACCATCAACCACCAAGCTTCTTACATGGATGACAGCGAAGAACCATAGGCCGAGGAAGAAGGCAGTGCTGCGGATGATGGAGATGTTCCTCCTAGTCTATTTGATCCAGTTTTTTAAATGACATTGATTTTGTTACTTTTTCGAACTCTTTTCCTCAACAATAATAAAGACGTTCATTTTGCTGAAACTCTTCTGCAATATGAGTATATTTGAGAAAAGCATTCAACCTTGGTACTATGGAATCCAGTGATGAACACGGGGAACCTTCGAAATAAGCAAACAGAAAAGATAAGATAGACATTCAGAAATTGGGAAATAGAGCCAGTGAAGATATCAGACTTGGAAGGGAATTAGTTCACCGAGCCGATCAACGTAGACATATTGAAGAAATAGCTTGGCTGAGGAAGAGAAGGCTAAGCAGTCACCAAGAGAATTAACGGAAGACCTAACCTGACGGGATAGGAACATTCATGCATGCATACACGCAACGCATTTTGCATCCTTTCGTGTTTGTTCTGTTTTGTAATAACAGGTTTCAAAGGAGAAAAAAAGAAAGCGCCGAATGCAAGCCAACCAGAAGCAGTAACAGTACAATGTCAGCAATCTTCAGGAACGAATCACATGGGCGAGGCCCATATCATCAGTATCAGTTTGGGATGAATCCCGAGGGTCGAGGCCCACATCAGTATCAGTCTGGGGACGAAGCCCATAATCAGTAGCAGTTAGGGCCGAGGCCCACATCAGCATCAGTTTAGGGCAAGGCCTACAACAGCATCAGTTTGGGGCGAGGCCCGTATTAGCATCAGTATCAGTCTTGCCGGGTATGGCATTCTGGGGGCGAGGCCCACATCACTTCAGTATCAGCATTGCCGGGTATGGCATTCTGGGGGGCGAGGCCCACATTACATTGGATCAGTTTCTGCCGAGTATGGAATTCTGGGGGCGAGGCCCACATCACAACAGATCAGTTCTGCCGAGAATGGCACTCCGAGAATGGAGATATAGTCCGGGAATGGACAGTTCAAGAATGAACAAGCCGAGAATGGAAATCCAAGAATGGAAATGCAGTTCAAGAATGAACAAGCCGAGAATGGCAATCCAAGAATGGAGCAGAGTTCAAGAATGAACAAGTCGGAAATGACACTCCGAGAATGGAGATATAGTCCGGGAATGGACAGTTCAAGAATGAACAAGCCGAGAATGGCAATCCAAGAATGGAGCAGAGTTCAAGAATGAACAAGTCGGAAATGACACTCCGAGAATGGAGATATAGTCCGGGAATGGACAGTTCAAGAATGAACAAGCCGAGAATGGCAATCCAAGAATGGAACACAGTTCAAGAATGAACAGGCCGAGAATGGCACTCCAAGAATGGAAGCACGGTTCGGGAATGGACCACCTCATAGTAACAGTTCGAGAATGGACACCTCACAGTAATGGTTCGGGAATGGACCACCTTACAGTAACAGTTCGGGAATGGACCACCTTACAGTAACGATTCGGGAATGGACCACCGTATAGTAACAGTTCAAGAATGGACACCTTACAGTAACGGATCGGGAATGGACCACATTACAGTAACGGTTCGGGAATGGACCAACTCACAGTAACGGTTCGAGAATGGACCAACTCACAGTAATGGTTCGGGAATGGACCACCTTACAGTAACAGTTCGGGAATGGACCACCTTACAGTAACGGTTCGGGAATGGACCACCGTACAGTAACAGTTCAAGAATGGACACCTTACAGTAACAGTTCGGGAATGGACCACATTACAGTAACGGTTCGGGAATGGACCAACTCACAGTAACGGTTCGAGAATGGACCAACTCACAATAACGGTTCGAGAATGGACCACCTTACAGTAACGGTTCGGGAATGGACCACCTCACAGCAACGGTTTGGGAATGGACCACATCACAGCACGGTTCGGGAATGAACCAGGGGTCGCAGCACCTCACCATCCAAATCAACTCAACTCAACACATGGTAAGTCAAGTGGCAGTTGGCGAGCCAGGTAAGTGAAAATGCATTGCATAACTTTGATAGGATTGTCACTGTTACACATTACACAAGTCCCATCAAAGTGGGGGCGACTGTAGGCACTGCATTTTTACACATAAGTCCCTATGATGAGTCTCATTTTGGAGACACTACCTTTTAAGTCACGGAGGTCCCGAGAAACGAACGTCGGAAGGGGAAATTCAGAATAAACAAGGTTCACTGTCTTCGTTGGTGCTGCGTTCGTTACTTCGTTCGAACGTCAGATAGATTGCAGACATTCGTGCCTCGTTCGAATTGGCGTTCGAACGGAGTCGGTATTTCTGGTTTTGCTGCTAGCCTCGCACCCTAGCCCAATTAGCCCCCCAAAGCCCATAAAACACATCCCAAATTAAATAAATAAATATTAATTAAAACGTTAACTAAATAAGATAATAATTAAATTAATTAAATAATTAAATAAAACATATACCAAACATAAGATAAACAATTACCAACTTAAACCAAAATCATGCCTAATTTAAATAATTCATATACTAAAATTAAAATAAGATATGCCTAATTAAAATCAATCCTAACCAATTAAAACCAATCAAATATTTGACTTCCTAATCTAATAAGACATCTACCAATTTAAAATAGTTGACCTTCCTAATCTAAACCAAATTTGTCCCCCATTAATCCCTTGCTTTCCTTGTCCAACACCAAATCAAATCCTCCCTTTAATGCCAAATCCCTTCATTGTGAGACAAGGAGTAGCCCTAGCCATTCTCTATATAAACAACCCCTAACCAAGACATCCAATCGCCTAGCTCATTCATACAAAAAAAGCCTCCACTAGCTCTCCACTCCATCATTACCGAATTACAGCAGCCCAATAACGCCCAATACAGCAGCCATACCACGGAACAAACACACAACACACACAACAACCCTTCCCTCACCAAATTAACGAGAATAACACACGGCAGCCCCAAACCTGCCCCTGAAATCAGTCCCAAACAGCAGCCCTAAACACACACCAAAACAATCCCCTAAATTACCAAAAAACAGTAGCCAAAACATCCCAAAAACAGTAACTAAATTACAGCAGCAAAACAGTAGCGACGGCAGCGAATCGAAGTCAAAAGAAGCAGCAAAAGATGGAGAACGACAACTCAAAATAGTAAGACAACGAACGAGAACAGTGAACCGGAAGAGTTGCGGAGCATCCATCCTTCCGACGATCGTGTACCGTACATCCGAGAGGTGATTTAAAAGGTTAGACCTGAGGGAACTTTTTCATTAGTTTATATTCGTTTCTTTTATTATTGAATTCTATTCGCATGAGAGTCGTTTATGGATGCATGTTGTGGCTTGAATGAAATGGAAGAGTGTCGTCTCTTATGGTATATAGGATGGAAACCCATACGTAAATTTCGTAGCCGAATCCGAATGGACGGTAGTGCGGTCTGTACTTGGGATACGACTCCACGTACCACTTGAGTAAACGGCACCTTCTCTTGTTTTGTGTTGCTTTGGTTTATCTATTTCTTGTTACTTAAATTCTGTATGTCGCTTATTTGTGTATGATATAATCGAGTGCATGGGCTCAGTAAGTGCGACGAAAGGTCCCCTAATCGGAAGGGTTAAAATCCTTCACCACGATGTTTTGCCGCACCGATTGATGTGTGTTCGGTTGAATGCGAGATACGTTCAATCGGACAGATTACGTTTAATATTATTGCTTTTAACTTTTTGTATGCATGATTCAATCGAGCGCATGGGCTTAGTGAGTGGAATGAAAGATCCCCTATGGGGAGGGGTTAAAGCCCTTTACCACGATGCTTAGCCGCGCCGGTTGACGTGTGTTCGGTTGGATGTAAGATGTGTTCAATCGGGCATACTTAGTTTGATATGATTGTCTTTATGTTTGTATGCGTGATTTGATGTGACGCGCATGGGCTTAGTATGTTGGTCTAAAGGTCCTCTCTTTGAGAGATCAAGAGCCCCAAAAGGCCACCTTTACGGCAGTACTTCGCCGCGCCCCTTTATTTTGTTGTTTATGTATTGCGTCCCATTTCATGCATCAGGTCTGTTCCCGTTCGAACGCGTTTACGAACGCAACTCGAACGCGCATGTATTTTGCCTTGTCATGCATCAGGTCTTATTTCTGTTCGAACGCGTTCACGAACGCCATACGAACATGAGCATTCTGTTTCATTTCCGTTCGAACGCGTTGACAAACGCCACACGAACGTGAGTATTCTGTTTCATTTCCGTTCGAACGCGTTCACAAACGCCACACGAACGTGAGTATTCTGTTTCATTTCCGTTCGAACGCGTTCACAAACGCCATACGAAAGTGAGCATTTTGTTTCATTTCTGTTCGAACGCGTTTACAAACGCTACTCGAACGAGAACCTTCTGTTTACCGTTCGAACGCGTATACGAACGCTGCACGAACGCACACGGTAAACAGATCCTTTAGCATCACATTATGGCATGTTCATCTTTAATGTAAAATTGCATCTTTGATTTTTTCATCTTTGGCATGTTTAAATTCGTGTCTTTCTTCATCTCTTAAAGTTGCGTGTTTGTATTGATTTCGTTTATCATGCGGTTATTTTGACCATATCTTATATGCTTCTTTACATAATGCGCCTATAATATTATTTGTCGTCATTTTGATTTCCTTTACATTACATGCAAATGTTACCATGACTGTTTGTGTTTATATTGACATGAATGATTGAATTCTTATGACGTTATGTGCTTGTTGTTGCAAAGGCCAACTTTTGAGCATGTGAATTTGGCAATAAGATTTGGTTTCATGTATGTTAGATGTAAACTATACTTTCAAGCATGTGAATCTAGGATTGTGTTGCACTTGGAAATATATGTCATAGGCTTGGTTGGATTATTGCATAAATCTTTACATTACAAGTTGCATAAGTAAGGGACCATTCTGAACCCAATGGTTTGAGGTCTTCCCTTGCGAGGGGTGAGTGCGGCCTTAAATCTTTGTCCCGGTTCACACCGGGTGGCGACTCCCTTATTCTCCGGTTTAGTCCTCCGTTGGCTATTCCGTACTACCAACTAGGCCCCCGAGCCTGAAACAGCATTGCGTCGCCCAGATTCATGTGTGTTCCCACACCCGACACAGAGGGTATTTTGGTAATTGCACCACCATGCCACATGTCAAAAATTCAACGAGCCGTATTTTTTAGCCACCATGCCACGTGTTAAAAATTCAGCGATCTAAAAAAAAAAAAATAATAATAATAATAATAAAAAAAAATCAGAAAAATAATAATAAAAAATTGGATTTTTTTGCCTATAAATAGATTTCGAATTTTTAGTTTCAAATGTACCAAATCCTCTGTAAATACTTATATAATAGAGAGTTCTTCATATTTTCTTCTTTTATTCAGTTTTATTTACGCTTTGTTGTAGTAATTTTATTCTTCCATGAGGAGGTAACTCCTCTATGATGAGGTAATAAGGTAATACTTTTACTTTTGCTATTTAGATTAATCTCCCTTAAAATATAATATATAAACTATTTAAAATCTGAATTAATAAAGGATACTGCCATTTTCGGACGGTTGGTTATTCAATTTAATTTGGTTAACTTGACTTAATAAGGATATCGCCACACTGGACGGTTGGTTTAAGTTTATATTTCTGTTCCGCCTTATGGCTGGTATATTTGAATTTGACTTAATCAGGATACCGCCATTCCGGACGGTTGGTTTAAAAAATCACAAGATTATATATTATTTTATGGGAGATATCTAAATAGTGAATAGTAGAAGTTAATTCCTTTTACCTTAGCATTTCTTTTTATTACTTTTCAGCAATTTCATTTTATGTCTTTTAAAGTTTATATCAGCTTTAGTTATGTGTTGTAACTAAGTTAAATATCTAGGGTTGTGATAAAATCTAATATTACCGATTTAAAAAGGGTTAGATTATAGTTTGGGTAACTAAAAGAATTATTTGTTGAGTCATAACCTTAATGCCTTTTTATTAACTGATCACTAATAAAATTGAATGGATAAAACTTAAAATGAACTAGATATAGGGATTTTAAGTTTAAAGACATTATACTCAACAACCCGCGATCTTCTTTAAGGATAGATAAACCTTTAATAGATTTCCTTACAGGATAGGTATATACCTGTTGGGCGGGGGTAATCAATAATTGGAATTCAATCTTAATGAATCTAGATAATTTAATTGACATAGACATATGGTTCAATTTGATTATTCTAGGTATTTGTAAATGACCATCGGAAGAGGCTTGTACATAATTTAGTGTTCCAGATTAATAATTCAATATTTTACCTAACTATGATATAATCACTTCATCTTTTAAAATATATTAGAAAGATTCACAACCCTAGATCTTTGAGTCTTTTATTTTCCTTAGTATTTTCTTTTGTCTTTTTATTTATTTATTTATTTATTTAGCAAATCTACAAAGCAGATTATTTCAAGCAATCAATCACTTCTCCTTCAATTATATATTTATAAATAAATAGATTCAACAATTAATAACAACAGTAGGAATTAAGTCCTCGTGGGATCGATATTTTTATACTACTTGAACGATACGTGCGCTTGCGTTGTACATGTGTGTTTACGCCGGTCAACATGCATTTGAAATCTTTCAGCCATTTATTAAATATCGAATTGTGATATTTGACATTTATAAGTAATATATGTATTTTGATTATTTAATGTAAATATAATACATATATTTAAGATATTTGTATTTAAGTATTTGATTATTTTAATGTTAAATAATTAAATTAATTAAATAACAAATATCTAGTTTATTTTAATAAAGTAAGCTAAATGGCCTAATTTGATTGGGATTTTTGGCCAATTTTGATTGGTTTTAAATGGTATGATTTAATTGAATATTTTATGATAAACATCAAATTGTTTGATGTTTTATTACCACAAATATTTATTAAATCATTTTCTTTTATTGAAACAAAATTGGTAAATATAAGGCCATTATTTTTTCCTTCATTTTCGGTCTTTTAGGGAAATTATAAAAGGCATTTTCCTTTTTTGTTTCATATTCTAAGAACCCTAAAAAAAATTAAATACAAAGAGAGAAAGTGAGGAAAAGAGAAAGAAAGAAGAAAAAGCTTGGATTTTTGGAAATTTGGTAAGGTTTTTCTTACTTTCTTCTTTATGAAAATTGTTTCTAAGATCATAGGCTTCAATATGTGTAGCTTAGTTTTTCCTCTAATTAAGATTGCTTAAAATTGTTTCTTAAGCTTTCTTTTTGCCATTGGATGGTTAGTTGTCATTCTAGAGTTACTTAGCCACTCATAAATGACCTAGAATTGTTCTTGAGTTGTTTCATGATGGTGAGACTTGTTTGGTGTTGTGAGAATTGAATTATAGTGTTGGATTTAATTAATTTGGTGTTAATTTGTCAATTTGTTGAAATTATAAAATTAGGGTTCATAACCCACTCCAAATTTGGGACTTTTCATATATGTGATGTAATTTGATGTATATATGATTTACATTAAATTTGGGAATTTTTGGATTTGATCTTGACATGTTTTGAACAAAAAGGACCAAATTATAAATTCTTGAAAATATAGGGACCTCTCGGAAAATTTTGGAAAATCAGTTTCTTTGAGTTGCAAATTTTATTTTCATTATAAGACATGTATAAATCATTTTGGGATTGATTTGGAATCAATTAGAATTGTATCTGATAATTTAGGATTAAAATGATAAAAATACAAAGTTTTGGGGCTAAACGGTAATTACTGAAAATCTGATTTTTGGGTAAAAATTTCAGTTTTTAAGTATTGAGTACCCAAGAAAAATTATTGAAATCGGAAAATTTTGATTTTCCGCGTTCCGCTGCGTTTACCTGAATTGCCGCCCAAAACTCCAACAGGGCATGAACCTGAAATCAATGCTCTATAATAAGAGCTCCTATATCCACCATGCAGCCCTGCATGAAAAAAAATATTTTTAAGATTTATCTATAATACAAAATATAAAAATAAATTAATATGTACAATATAAAATATAACATGTAGTATGCAATCTAGCAAAACAATGTATAAAATATTGACATCATCCTAATGACCGATACATAAAACGATGATCAAATGAATAATATACTCTATAGGTCGAATGCCTAGTTTGATGTGCCTCCTCCTCAAAGCATGCAATCGGCCAACATAAAACGAGACGCACTGACTCTCCGATGCCTCGATCTCAGTACCCTACCAATGACAGCTCTCTGATCAAGTCATGCTTTGTATCGCCAGCCATTATGGAGTCCAAACTGCAAACCCTCCACAACTGGACACCCCAATACCTCACAAATCAAGTCAGAGATAATATCCAACCTCCTCCCGAAATAATCAAGTAGAAAACTGAAAAATGATGCTTCTAAATCATTTCTGGATTGATGTTACCGATGAACATCCGACATAATTGAGCATGCACATGGGAGTCTAAATTATAAAAATCGTCACATCTCATCTCACGCAGTAAATCGATTTGTCTATATCCTATAATATCTTCTATATCTATTTCATATGTCCCAATAATAGGCCATGTAATCTAGACATTCTGGTATCGATTGAAATACACATTGTTTGGGAAGTAATAAAGAACAACACCAAACATAACTTCGGAAAAAGTTCGAAGAAAATTTCAAATTCCTAAGTAATTTTAGAGAAAAGGTCGGATATTTTTAAGTTTTGATGGATAATTCAGATTTTTTTGGTCATATTATATTTACTTTAGTGACCTCAGACTCATATAATTTTAAAATTTTGAAGATTCAAAGTCATAATTTCAGATATCCAAAATCATAACTTCAGATATCCGAAGTCATAACTTCAGATATCCGAATTTAAATAAAAATAATAAATAATAAAAAAATAAATTTGGATTGTCCGAAGAAAATGATCATTTTAACAAAATCCAAACATTATGACTCATTTTAATAAATGACAATTTTTTTTTTTGACTAATTTTGCAAAATTGCCATGTTATCTATTTTGTGTCTATTGAATGCTAGGATTTAGTCTTCATTTTTGGGTGGTGTCATGCGGGTGGTTTAAAATGTACAATGTTTTATAAAAATATTACTGGGAAAATCCTATTTACTTTCTGAGTGCCTAGAATGTCACATCTTAATTGTTGAAATTAAAGGAAAGCTTGTGAACCGTGCAGTCCAAATCATTCACTGATCTTTATTTGAATATTGGGTACATGCTTTCTCATAGCAAACCGGACAATCTGGGTATTTATATTGAAAATTTGATTAATTAATATGCCTTTAAATATTCAATTAAAATGATTTTTTTCATTGTAACATTTTGATTCACCTTCAATCTTCAAAGCGGAGGAACTTAAATCGTCCAATCACATTACCTGTTATCGGTCAAACCACTCGATCAATTCAGATTTAAGTTAAAGTGTAAATTCAAAATTAGGATTAGATAAATAAATAATGAAAGATAAAAATGTAGCCGAAGGTTCGGAATGCTCCAAAAATGGGGAAATTAAGGGCATCGTATATTCGGCGAATTAATCTGCGAAGGGTTTTATATATTGTTAGAGAGGTCTCATTTTCAGAGTCTATTACCTCCCTGCTGGGACCTTCGCTACGCTTTTAAAAAATTTACAAAAAGATTTGTACGAAAATCGAATCCGTAAACGACCCGAACCAAAACTCGTCTTAATAGACTTTCGAGATCGGATGATCCATTTTCATTACCCATTTCCGAAGGCAAACTTGGATGAAAGTGCATTTCATTAAGCACTCCCTCCTTAGGTCCTTCGTTTTTTCCCCAAATACTTGGAAATTCTGCAATTAATTTTAAGAAATTGAGTATTTCAAATGACTGGAAAAGCAAAAAGAAGGAAAATAAAAACTGCGCCAACGAAATTATAAACCCTAGAAACCCTGCCGATTTTTCCAATACTAGGGTTTCTACAGACTTGCGTCATTATATAGAGTGGGTGCTGCAACTTTCAAGTATTTGTGTCCTGGGCCGTTACATTCTAATCCCGTACTTGGGCCTCGGTTTCAGGCCCAAAAGCCCAAAACTTCAAACAAATAACTACCTGGCTTTGGACTGGGGGTAAAACCGTAAAAGAGAATGAAAAGGAGAACCTCAAGCCAAGGCGGTAAAACGAAAGGAACCGATACGGCCGAAATACCGGGCCGATCTTGAACCCAACGGCTTTATAATCCAAAAGTGGCTTTCTCTTGCTAACGCGTTCTAAAACCAAGTAATTAATTACATTTAGAGTGTGTCTGGTTGGGGGATTTTGGAGGGGAGGGGAGGGATTATTTTAAATTTTGTTTGTTTGGTTCAATTTTTTGGAGAGTATGGGAGTAAAATCACTTCTAAGCCAATTTTAGCTCTCCTCCAAAAGTGTGGGGTTTTGGACGGAGAGAAAGTGAGTAATTAAAATTTTAATTACATTGACTAAATTATCCCTATTTATACATTAAAATCCAAAATTGTCCTAATCAGAAATCCATTTTATATTTACTTCACCATTCAATTCTTCTTATTCTATTCTCTTATATTTGTTTTAATTTTATTTTTAATAACACGTATTATGTAGAGATTTTAATTTTAATTTTATTCTTTGTTTAATTTAAATATAATATAAGCCTATATTGTTTTAATTTTATTTATAAAAGACTACAAGGATAAAATAATAAATTAGTTTTAAAATCTCTTTTCTCCCTTCTTGAACCAAATATATATCTAATTAAAAATTCTCCCCTCCCCTTCTCTCCCCTCCTGTGAACCAAACATATATTTAATTAAAATCTCTTCTCCCCCTCCCTTCCGTTGAACTTAGGGTCTGTTTGGTTCAACGAAGGGGAGATGAGGAGAGGGATTTTAATGGAGGGGAGGGGAAGGGAGGGGAGAAATTTTAATTAAATATATGTTTGGTTCAAAATAGTGGAGGGGAGGGGAGGAGATGATTTTAATTAAATATATATTTGATTGGGAATAGATTTTAAAACTAATTTACTATTTTATCCTTATAGCATGTTATAAATAAAAGTAAAACAATGTAAGTAGGGATAATTTAATAATTACATTTAAAATTTTAATTCATCACTTTCTCCCCCCTCCAAAACCCCCCCACTTTTGGAGGGGAGCTAAAATTGATTTAGGAGAGATTTTACTCCCCTCCCCTCCCCTCCCCTCCAAAAAATTGAACCAAATAAATAAAATTTAAAATAATCCCTCCCCTGGGATCCCCTCCAAACACACTCTTAATCACAGCAAAATTGCTTGCTCTTCTTCTAATCTCACTATCTCAGATCTATCTATACAGCCTCCACCGACAAGTTTCGCCACCAAAATTAGTAAAACCGAATACACAAATTTAAATCTCTGTTTTATCTGCCTCAAGTTTTGGATTCGGATTGAAGGATGTTAGGCACCATTGTGAATTTTAAGGAAAACCTAAACAAGATCGTACTTGATGTGCACGACGAAGATGATGAGGAAGAAGAGTTCAATATCTATGGTTCACACAATGGAGACGACAAGTCGGTCTCTGATCGGAGAAATTCTCACAGGTTTGCCAATTCGAAGTCCGTTTTGCAGTCTCCGGTGTCAAATGGTATCGAATCACCGCGTAACCGGGAGGTACATTTTAATTTTTGCGCACTAATTTGTTGCAACTAGGTTATTTTTGTGTTCTTGATTTGTATGCAGAGCCTCTTGTATACCAGGGCCTCAAAATTTTTTTTCCAACAGTTACTACTAAGTAAATAATATAAATACCCCTGAATTTATAAATTAAACCTTAAAATTTGCGAAATCCCCCCTCGGGAAATCCCCTGGCTTCGCCCCTGTTTCTATGGATTTGAATCCTTGAAATTTCGGATATCTTGTATATTTTCTTAGCTGCTTTGGTTTTATTTGTGATTCTTGTAGATTGAACAATATAAAGCGGAAATTAAGAGGCTTCAGGAATCGGAGGCAGAAATTAAAGCATTATCAGTTAATTATGCGGGGTTGTTAAAAGAAAAGGAGGTAGTCTGCTGTCTCTTCTCATGTTTTTAATTTTAAGTTAGTAATGCAGCCAACAATATTGAATAAAAGTAAGTTACACTTATTTTAGGGCTGTAGTTAGATTGCATTATGATAATGTGTGAAAGTGAAACTGTGAAAGTGTTAATTTGATAATTATCGCCTTAACAAATGGTTGAAACATTGTAGCTTGTAATGCATCTAATGGTCTTGGGTATGTCAGTCTAAATCTTTAGCATTATGATATTTGAGGTTATGGTTATGAATTGTGAATCATTGTTTGATTGGCCAACTATTTTATATAATAGTTTTATCTGGAGGTGAATCTTTGGAATGAAGAGTATTCTTCCATACTTGATCTTTAAGTATACCTTTAGTAGTAGTTCTCTCTGTCTTTCTTGCCTTTTTTACTTGAAGATTAGTCGGCTGGTCGGGTTCTGAAACTAACTTAGATTCTGTGCATAAAGAAGAAAGATCTGTACTTAACTTCGTAATAATTTTTTTTTCTAATTATTAAGTTGCTATGATTTTAGGGTCTTTAACAACATAAATTTTGATTGCCCTGAATCCTGATACCTTACTCCTCCCTCCCATAATTGCTATATGCAGGAGAAGATTTCCAGATTGAATAGAGAATACAGTTCATTGAAGCAAAATCTGGACGCAACAAATGTTGCTCTGAGTGCATTTAAAAATGAAAATTCCAAAGCATCATTTAATGGCATCAACATTCCAAAGGTAGTTGCTCATATCTCAAGTAAACTTCATCATGCCAGTACTTTTGGTGGTGTTATTCTGTGCTATAGCTTCTAATCTGCTTTATTTAGATAATAATTAGCTTGAATTTGAAATCTTAAATGTGGTCAAGGTTGTTAAAAGGCGAGAGGCGCACCGAGGCGATCAGAGCCAGAAAAGCGAGGCGCGAAGCGAGGGGTGCGAGGCGCACGCCTCATAGACACGAGGCGCAAGTTTATTAATAATAATTTTAAATTTGTAATATATGCATCAATAACTTGTGAATATAAAAAAATAAAAAATAGATAATAATATTTTGACATATACTCTATTTTATATTATTTCTACTTGTCTAGTTCATAATACTTGACAAAATATGCACAGTTCAAAACTTCAAATTCAAGAAAATAATAAAAACAAGCGTAATTAAAAATATGCATAGTTCAAGTTCAAGAAAATGAAAAATAACAAGTATTAAAAAAAATCTACTGAAAAAACATAACTGAAAAAAATCGTAAATAAAGAAAATATAAAAGAAAGAATCGTAAATAAAGAAAATGGGAAAAATAAAGAAAAAAGATGAAGAAAGAAACAGAGTTAAAAAAAGTTAAAAAAAGAACTGTAAAAGGAAAAAAAATACAAATGTAATAGAAAGAATTATAAATAAAGAAAATGGAAAAAAATTGAAGAAATGAACATAACTGGAAAATGTAAAAAATAAAAATAAAACAAAACTATGAAAGAAAAAAGAAACACAAATGTAAAAGAAAGTATAGTAAATAAAGAAAATGGAAAAAAAGAAAAAAGATGAAAAAAGAAAAAGATTTGGAAAAAAAAATAAAAAAAAAAAAGACCAAAAAACAGTAAAACCATGATGCGCGTGCCTCGTTGCGTCTCGCTGCGCCTCACGTCGCCTCGCCTCAACCAGTTAGATGCGCATCGGCGATCGCCTCAGTGCGCCTCTAACAACACTTAATGTGGTTGGTAATATATTTTTGGTCACATGTATAAAGTACCATTTCTGATGTTATTTTGTGCTGCAGTTGTCTTTATGCAAATTACGAATGATTTACAGATTTAGGAAAAGGCCACCTACCTACCTGTATGACTGCACTGTGCAATTCATCTTGACACATTATTAGTGGGATATGACCTTCTGTTGCCACTGCTGCATTATTAATTGGCTGGCCATTTACACTGGCCTTCAGTTAGATTAGTACTTCAGAACCAAGTGATGAACAAATTCAGTGACTTGAAAGGCACATAACTTTCTAAGTTTGCTATTGTTCTAGGATTTCTGATGTGATGTCTAATTGTCCTCTACATGCTTAATGGAGTGGGTATGCATAGCATAACTTTGTTTATGCTAAAGATGTTGTGAGAATCTAAGTGAAAGGTATTTGTCACTAAAGATGTATTTGAAAACCTAATGGTGGGCATGGATATCCTTACAGTCAAAATCACCAACATCATTCCATTTTTTAATCTTCAATTTATTGTCTAATCCATTATGTAATTTACGCTAAAATTTATTAATCTCTTGTTTTTCTTCCAAAAGGGAATATTTCATTTGTTATTGTGGGGCATGTTGTCGTCATTTAAATATGATTTTCCTGTTGCATAGTTGAAGCTATGTTTTTTCAATAAGAAAAATAGCTCATTAATAAGCTCTTGACTATATCCTGAATTAGTTGTAATTTATATAGGGAAGTGGTGATCTAACACCAAGCAGACATCATAAATTTACTGTTCAAGTAAAAAACCGTCATGCTGGAAATCAAATGCAGAACGGTTTCTCAAAACAGGATGGAGTGGGCAGTGGCACACATGCTTTACAAACAGAAGTTGTACAAAGTAGTAAGATGGAGACCAGAGATTTTAATTTGCAAGGGAAGGAAAAGGTAATGGTACTTTGCGTTTTATTTACGTTTGAGGAAGCAAATCTCTTTTAAAATCTATGCCTTGCTGCTTATTTGGGGCTGGATATTGATATGAATATTTCTGGAAATTCGAGATGTGCGAAAAACCTCACAAAAATGTTAAAATGTTTTTAATATTATCGAAATGTTTTTGAATAAATTAGAAGATATTTTGTCGTAAACATGTTAGTGGGTCCCTGTCAGCAGAAAAAGCGGCTCATGAGTCACAAACAAAACAACTGAGAATTGGTCTTGAACAAGAATGCAATAAGTTGGCTAATTTACAGTTGAAATTACATGGTATATATATCTGCGAGGCTAAAGTGTTGACAGTATGGAATAATAAATAGTTTTGTGAATTGTTCAGAGGGAAAACAGTTTCTGATGATTTTTTTCCAGAGGAACAGAAGCTGAATGAATCTTTCCAGAATGAGCTCAAGTCACTTGGAATGGATAAGGACAAAGTGAGTTATTAGCTGGCTTCGCATCTGTGACAGGGTGATTTATATGTAGGAACCTCATGCACTTTTATTTTTATGGTTGCTGATGCTGACAAAACTTATTTTCTACACTATTGACAGGCCTCCTTCGAGATCAGCAAAATGCGCAAAGAATTGAATGAAAAATTATCAGAATTAAGACGACTGCAAATGGAGTTGAATAGAAGAGAGTTGTGAAGAATTTGAAAAAAATAGTTTCAACTCTAGAGGAGGAAAATAATAATCTTAAGGTTATTTTGGAATATTCCCAGAAATTTATAGTGTTTTTATGACACACATCCGTTCGTGGTGCGTTCGAGTGGCGTTCGAACGAGTCTTTCTAGTAGGTGCGCGTTCGTAGTGCGTTCAAGTAACCGTTCGAACGCGACTGTGATCTGGACGCGTTTATGTGCCTTTTCACTTTGAAAATCCTAGTTTTACACCCTACCTATAAATAGAACATGTAGTTGTTGAAACACAAATCCTTTGAGCCAAAATCTCTCAAAGCTTTCAACCTCTTTTGATTCCATCATTCATCTTCTTGTCTTCTTTGTTAATGGTGAGAATCTCTATTTGATAAACCTTCAACACAACCAAACCCAAAATTCTCAATCCTTCTGAGTTCTCAAGGAGGAAGATTGGTAGTCGGAGTTCCGGCGTGCGTAAGATTTTGATTCATTCAGAGACTTCAGAGGTTTTGGGTTCTTACAGTCTAGAGGTACTTGAGTCGGTGAAGTTGTCTTAACCATCGCTGTAAGTTTTTCTCTATATAGTGGATTGGGCTAGTAGCCGAGATACCCGGAGTGGTTTTTGTACTCGCACGAGTTTTCCACATCGTCACCAAAATTATTGTGTAATTGATTTAATTTCTGGAAACTATTTTAATTGTTAGACATTGTGGTTGCTTGGTAGAATTCCATAGATTCAATAATTAGGACTTGTCTTGATTATTCCGCATAGGGTCAGAACTTAGGTTAATTACGAACTTTCAATTGGTATCAGAGCCTGATCTCGATCCTTGACCCATTATCTATGGATCATAGTCAGCCTTTAAACTGTCCGCCATTTTTTGATGGCACAGAATATTTACATTAGAAGGTTCGCATGAGAGCGTTCCTTAAGTCATTAGATGAGAGTGACTGGGTGGAAACCTCCCGTTGTTATAGTTGATGGGGTCTCTTCCCACAATAGGAACAACAAGGTTGTTAATGCCATACATGATGTTGTATGTTCTGCTGAATTTAGGAGAATCTACATGTGTGAAATAGGGAATGATGCTTGGGACTTCCTGCAAACTGTGCATGAGGGCACACTATCTGTTAAAAATAATAGACTCCAGGATTTAGCCATATGAAAGATGATGAGACCTTTGACCTTTGATGAGTTATATGCTGAGATTAATGATGTCGTTAACTCTAGCTTTAACCTATGTGAGACTATCCATACCAGTAGGATAGTGATAAGTGCATGAAAATACACTTTGAAACATCACTTATTCGGGTTTATTGTTAAGTATTTAGTTCTATATATTATATTTTATTATATAATTTTTATTATTATATTAATTTAGAAAGTATTTATTATTTAAGTTAATTTAGTAATTTTCTCTTTATTATTTGTAAGAATTAGAAAGGAAAATCAAGAGACAAAAATGGAAGCTTTAAAGAAGAAATCAAAAATAAAAAAAGAAGAAAGGATAAGTGAGACCGAGAAAGAGAAGAAAATGTGGCTAAGAGAGAGAAGTGAATTAAAAGATAAAAGCTAAGCATGTGGGCCCAAGTTGCCAAGTTAGAGAAGAAAAAAGAAAGAATTGGAGAGAGAATGAAGCATGCAATTGTTGACCAAAGTCATATGTTACAAAAAGCAAGCTAAGCACGTGGGCCCTGCAAAATTGCCTTCTAATTTTGCTTACAAATATAAAAGTGGCGTGAAGGCACATTGAGAGGAAACATACGTGAATAGAGCTACGTGAATAGAGTTGGTGCCGAGAGGCAGAGAAGAAAGCCGGGTCGTGATTCGGAGTATTGATTAGTGTTGCGACAATATGTCTCTCCGATCTCAGGCTAGATTTATTTCTTTTATGGAGAAATAATCTCCTAGGCAAAATTATGGATGATTTCTTATACTTGAATTCCTAAGAATCTTTTAATGTTTAATAAAATTAATGTTTGTTATTCTTTATTATTTTCCGATTATTGAATCCAGAAATTATGTTTTGTCTGTCAACTCTCATATAGATCCAGTCATGCTTCTTCTATGTGTGATTTGCGAACTTAGTTGTGACTGGTAAAAGTTATTTTGCGTATTGGTCTTCTGCTACAGTATTTCGTGGGGGTATATTGTCGACGTTAGATAGCTCGTAACAATGACTTTGTGTGTGCTGTTAACATAGAGAAAATAAGCATTAATTACCTTAAAATTTAATGTGTAGAATTGAATATTTTCCGGTTGTTGGTTTGGGATGTGATAGCTTGCGGCTTTCTTCTCTGTCTCTCGGCACTGACTCTATTCACGCAGCCCTTGTGTTGTTTTTTATATACATGCAAAATTGAAAGCCCTAGTTTAAGTGGATCTTGGACCCCACGTGTGTTTCCTCTCAATGTGCCTTCACGCCACTTTTATCTTTGTAGGCAAAATTAGAAGGCAATTTTGCAGGAGCCCACGTGCTTAGCTTGCTTTTTGTAATATGACTTTGGTCAACAATTGCGTGCTTCATTCTCTCTCCAATTCATTCTTTTTTCTTTTGTAACTTGGCAACTTGGGCCCACATGCTTAGCTTCTATCTTTTAATTTACTTCTCTCTCTTAGCCACGTTTTCTTCTCTTTCTCGGCCCCACTTGTCCTTTTTTTTTTTTTTTGATTTCTTCTTTAAAGCTTCCATTTTCGTCCCTTGATTTTCCTTTCCAATTCCTACAAATAATAAAGAGAAAATTACTAAATTAACTTAAATAATAAATACTTTCTAAATTAATATTATAATAAAAATTATATAATAAAATATAATATATATAACTAAATATTTAACAATAAACCCGAATAAGTGATGTTTTAAAGTGCATTTTCATGCACTTATCAGATAGTTAGGAAAATCATTAGATCCCTGCCTGAGAAGTTCCTACCGAAGATTACCACCATCAAGGAAAGCAATGACCTCGATTAGCTTAAATTAGATGACCTCGTACGAAAACTGCAGGTGTATGAGAAGAAGCTTCCTGATTATAAAAAGCCAAAAACTATAGCAATGAAGATCGCAAAGGAAATTGCTCATGACTCGTCTAGTGATATGATAATACCCTCACGGATCGTGATTTGGCCTTGTTTGCAAAGAAGTTTAAGAAATTTCTTAAACTTAAGAATAGTGGTCATAGCAGTAGTAGGGATATGGAAGATGAACCTAAAAAGAGTAGGCATAGTAGAAGAGAGTCCAGAGAGGATAGAGGTAGTAGACCCCGTGGTGTCCAGTGCCATGAATGTGAAAGCTATGAGCAGATTCGATCTGAGTGCCCTACCTAACTTAAGGCTAAAGGTAAGCAAGCCATGACGGCCTCTCTTAGTGATTCAGAAGGTGGGCATACTTCTGAATCTGCCCAGATAAGTCTCCTCAGAATAAGAGTAATTTTATGGCCTTTACTGCTAGTGTGTCTGCTGAGAGAGATAATGAAATTAATGATGTTGATTCATAAGTCTCTCTCGATGAGTCTGTAGATGAGGAAAGTCTTCAAGTAGCTTTTATTGAACAGTTTAATGAGAGTTTAGCTATTAAGAAGACTAACATAGAGATCAATAAGAGGTTGAAACTAGTTGAGCTAGAAAAGAATAAAGCTCAAGTCAAATTTGACTCTTAATGGTCGATGACCTGGAGGAGAGAAACAGAGGCCTAGTTGATAGGGTCCACACTTTAAAGGCCGATCTTGAAGATGCTGAAACCCAGTTGTCTGCGTTTTCCAGTGGGAATAAGAAACTAGACCGCATGCTAGGAATTAATGTAAAGCTTAATTGCAATAAGGCATCATCCTCTAGAGCTGTGTCTAACCCTCCTAAACATGACTTATGCAAGAAGCCTTTTGAGTGCAGTCATGTTATTCCTCCATTTGTTCCTCATCCCGTTCCACTACCTTGTTCAAGAGGTGTTGTGGGTAAACCTCGGGTCCGAGGTTTGTGCCTATATGCCATCACTGTGACAAGGCATGACACATTAGGCCTAAGTGTTTCATGTTGCACAATCATACGAATAGGCCTAAGAATGTCACCTAGGTTTGCTTCTTCAAATCTAGTTTCTCAAGTTTCTGCACTAACCAAACAAGCTCAATTCCTTAGTGAGAAACTTGCTGTGTTAACTAGAAATTCTCAAGTGGAAGAGATTCCTAAGAAAATTTGGATGAGGAAGCAAAATATTTTCCCAATTACTTCTGAATGTCTTGATATGCATGATTAGAGTGCATTTTGGTGTAACTCTCCCTAGAAGTTTCATTTATTTTCCCATTGCATGTTTGTGCGCGTGTGTTTTATGTTTTTGCACATTTTCTTTCTTTTCACTGCATATGTGGTGTGTGTCTTGTTTTTGTTATTTGTCCATTGGTATATAGGATGGAAACTCGGCATAAATTGCATAGCCGATTCCGAATGGACGGTAGTATAATATGTACTCGGGATACAACTCCACATACCATTGGATATTGTCAAGTCATGTTGTGTCTTTTTATTTTTTTGTGCGTGTTAAAACTGGAAAATAAAAAAAAAATTTGAAAAAGGCTAAAAATTATTTTTGTGGCTTGTTCTAGCATGAAAAGCTTGTGCATGTGATCCTAGTATGTAGGATATCTGATTATGCATGTATAATATGCTTTTATTTTTCTGATGCTCTATATGTATATGTGTGTGATAAAAACTCTTGGTATATCTTGAGCTTGCACTTCACATACACGATTTTATTATGTCAAGGTTTGGTCGCATGTAGTCGCATGTATGAGTTTTTGGACTAGCAATCTAATTTCTTTCATACTTTGTTCACTCAATAGTGTGACCTTTGACTATATGACTTCTATCCCCTTATAAAAGCAAAAAGAAATAAAAAAATTTACATGAGACTGAAGTGCAAAAGAGCTAATGGGCCAAATTCAAAAGATAAGGGCAAAAACCCTTAACTCGTAAGAGTATTTATTTATGAGCTCATGATTGTTATGTGGGAAAATAAC
The DNA here is from genome assembly GCA_019454045.1 of Zanthoxylum bungeanum. NCBI lineage: Eukaryota > Viridiplantae > Streptophyta > Magnoliopsida > Sapindales > Rutaceae > Zanthoxylum > Zanthoxylum bungeanum. The sequence continues at coordinate 136,835 of SKCR01042568.1, forward strand.
ATAGCATGCGACCAATGTTGCTTAATTTCAGGTCCTAGTGGTGCTGGGTTTGAACATCTATTTTGTGGACTTGGTTTGTTAAGAGATGGATTTCTTTGGCTGTGTCCAGCACAAAAAATAAGGTCTTAAGCCTTGCTTTGTTGTGCACTTGTTTTTCACGCAAGTGCTTATTATGCTTTGGTGTTTATGTCATATGCATAAGTGTTGTATTTAGCCAATTTTAAAATGTTGCATATTGTTTCATGTCATAAACAGCTGAATACTGACTGGGTATCATTGTATTTGCTTGTAGTGTTGTTTCAGTCAATTTTTTATTAGAATTTTTCTTTTCCTCTTTGTGTGTCTGTGTATGCTTCACAAGTTTTTGCATACATCATTTCTTTCAGATCTTAAGTTTTATTTAATTGTGCACTTTGTCTGTCTGTTTTCGTTGGTGTATCGTTTTATATCCCGTTCGAACGGTTGTCATTCGTGTCCTGTTTTCATTACGTTCGAACATTTTTTTCCAGAACCATTTCGTTCGTGTCATGTTTTAAATATCGTTCGAACGCCTCTTTGCCGAGGCCTTGCATTCGATTCGCGTTCGACTCCCGTTCGAACGTTTTCTGGGTATTTAAATTTTTTTGTGCTTTGTGCGTTCGCACATTCTTTTTCTCCTCTCATTCGTGGTTCCTCTCATTTCCTCTCCATCCTCTTCCTTATAAGTCAGATCTAGTGTTGTGTGGCCATCCTCTACCTATTTTCGGCCTCATCTTCTTCTCCACGGTAAGGTTTCTTCTTATTTCTCATGCTTCAATTTGTCTCATGTTGCAGGCCTAAGGTTCTTTGTGGTTTTGTGTGTGTCTTGCTTTCTTCCTCTTTTGTGGAGATCTGCATGTTCTGCATTGGTTTCTTTTCGATTTGTCGTGATCGCGTTCGAACGCCCAAGAACGTCATTTGAACGCCCTGTGTTTCCACCATTTTTCTCATATTTTCGCTCTTGTTCTTGTTGTCCTTTGTTCTAATGTGTTTTCTTGTGTTCTAGATGCCAAAGAAGACGCTCGGATCCAAGAAACGTTCTCGCCTCGGTTCCTCGGGATCGATTTCGCAGTCCTTCGGCTCTCAGTCTCTACGACGACCATTTCTCTCAGCAGAGCCTCTGTTTGGAACGCAACATTTTGGAAGCCGAGTTGCGTGATTCAGGTGTCACGACTATGCTGGTTAACCGGGGTTGGGTCCCGCTTCTCTCCGATTTCGTTAGTCCATCTGCCTCATTGGTCCAAGAATTTTATGCCAACATGGAGGTGGTTACCCCTACATCTTTTTCCGTGTTTATTCGCGGACATCACTTGGACATTGACTCTTCCATCTTATCCCGGGTCCTTGCCATCCCTGAAGTGCCCTACCCTCAGTACCCTTGGCAGCATAATCAAGGCCTTCTGATCAGCTTATTCTGGACGTTGCCTCTAGCCAACATTGTCCGTTCACCGGTGGTACAATCGTCGTTGCTACTTTGTTGCTGCCCTATTGGTTGCTAAACTGAATCGTGTGTCACAACTTGTGGCCTAAATCCCATGTTAACACTCAACCTATCTTCGGGATTTCTTTCCTCTACACCATCGAGCAGAGGCTGTTTATTGACATCCTCAATGTCATTTTGCGCGAGATGACTCGTATCCGCACTTCTTCTTATGCTGCACACACTCTTCCTTACGGGTGCCTCATCTGCCGGATCATTTCGTCCTTGGTTCCATATTTTGTGCATGATCCTCTGCTTCCTCTCTTGAAGCCCATTGGACGTCAGACTGTGTCCTCAGGAGCCGCTCATCTCCCTGCACATGCTCGTGCGCCTGCTCCCTCGCCAGTTGCTGAACCTGTTTCTGCTCCATCTGCTGCTCCTCCAGCCTCAGCTTCTGCTTCCTCCTCTTCCGCTGGTCCTCCTCCGGATTTTTATCAGCGCATATTGGAATCTCAAGGGACTATCCTGACTGAGCTCAATGTTTAAAAATACGGGGCGGCGCCTCGAGGCGGCCGGCCATTGAGGCGCGAGGCGGACCTCCTCGAGGCGGTGAGGCGGGCGCCTCGATCCGAAAATCGGAAAAATAATCCAAAATACATTCATTTCTTCATAATTCATAGTATGTTCAAAAAACTATTGATAAGTAATCCAAAATACATAAATGCATTCACATGACATAAGAAACAAATGCATTCACAGGTAATGACATAAGATAAATGACATATTTTCAGCCAAACAAGTCAACATTTTCGAGCCAAACAAATTGATAATCTTAGACTGAAATAAATCAAAACAAACTTTCTGGAAATTAATATCAAATTATGGAGACTGTCTTTCTGGAAATTAATATCAAATTATGGAGACTGTCTCCATATCACTGCTCTTTGTTTTTTTTTTCTATTTTTCTAATTGTATTTGTTTCACTTTTTTCTTGGCTATAACATGATTTAACCAGATTTGGTGATGCATTGAGTTGGCAGCCTTTGTTTTACATAAATGACAATATAGGATATAATTTAATGTTTATGGGAACACAACAGAATTTAGATAAACACCATTTAGAAATGAATAAATTTATGGAGATTGAAATCATCATAAATGAAATCTCGATTCTTACCGAGCACCGTGTCACCGAGGGAGACGATTATTTGAAACCCTAATCTTGATTTGGTTTTTTATTTTATTTTTTTATTTTGTCAAATGAAACGACGACGTTTTGGGCTTCCAAAACGTCGTCGTTTTATTTTAGAATTTTTTTTTTTAAAAAAAAAAACCTCTGCTGGTGAGGCGGCCGCCTCACGCCGATTTGGCGTGAGGCGGCCGCCTCACCAGCAGAGAGGCGGGCGTTTCAAAAAAACCTCATAAGGCGGCCGCCTCGACGCGCCTTCACCGCGAGGCGGCCGCCTCAACCGTTTTTTTAAACACTGGCTGAGCTTCGGCTGCTTTCCGGAGGCCAATCCGAGATCCGCTCTTCAGTTCGCCGTCTGGAGTCGCGTGTTGATTGGCTTTATGAGCATGCCTTGCCAGGCTTTGACGACGAGAGTTCTTCTGTCGGTTCTGAGTCTGATTCCTAGCCTTGCTTCGTTTTAGGGGAATTATTAGATTTCGGGGGAGTTCGTCTATTTAGGGATCCTTGTTGTAGCTTGATGTGTTGTACTTCTCTATCTTTTATTTGTTTTTGTGAACTATTGCTAACTATTGCTATAACTTAATGAACTTGCTCTATTTTGAATGACATTGGTTAATGATCGTTCTTAATTGCCTGCTTTCGGATAATGTTTTTTCTTGTTTTCTTCCCGTTTGTTCTTATGCTAACTGTGTGGGCCTGATATCTGCATCATTTGTCATTTCGTGACAAAAAATGGGAGTAGTAGCGTAGATTATCCATTTGAGTTAGCGTAGATTATCCATTTGATGATATCTCTGTTTTTAGGAGAGTTAAGATTAAGGGGGAGAAGGATATCTACTACTTGTACATGCATGAGATTTATACCTGCTTAATGTTATACTTGATAATCCCAATGCTCTTTCACGGTATATTTCACGGTATATTATTGTATGTGGATGTTTCAGGTAAGCAGGTTGTAGGCATTGCATTTTTGCATATCAGCCCAATGATGAGCCTCGAATGGAGGCATTACTTTTTTAGTTGCGGAAAGCGGTCGTCGGAAGGGAAGGGTCAAGAATTGACATTTTTATTGGATTTGGTGTAAGGGTTTACTGGTCAGTGCTCGGTTTGTTGACAGTAAGAAGAGAATGGACGACGTAAGGGTTGTTAGGGCAAGGTTTGCTGTGAGGGTTGATGGCTTGTGTGAAGAGGCTCCAAGGACCGTCAATTCCCCCATGCGATAAGGCTGATGGTTTTGCCGAGAGGAAGATGTGTGTCTTGCTAGGTCTGTTGTGTTCAGTGAGCTTGAAGGTGAGAAGGGGCTATAGTTCACGTGTGCATGGCCTCTAGGGTTATTTGTTTCAGCGTGAAGGGGGCTAAAGGGCCTGTTACAGGTTCAATGAGGTTTCTTTTGAGGGGTTATTTGACATGTGGAGCTGTGAGCTGGTGATGATGGAGAGCGAAGGGCATTCTTGCCGAGAGTCGTCCTAGATGTGTGTATAGCTAGGGACAGTTATGAGGGTTCATGCGTGAGGTGGTGAAGGCAGTTGGTGTGTGCGTGTGTTAGAGGGCAGTGTGTGAGCTGAGCGTTTGAGGGGTCTGGCTATTAGGGTTTATGGTTTGTGATGATAAATCCAGTTGAGGGGCTGCTGTGTGGATGATCTCCAAGGTGTGTCCAAAGTGCGTCCCTCCCTTGGTGCGTGAAGGGAGATAGTGGGCTAGGTGGCTAGAGGACGTGAAGGATTTATGGGCAGGGGCTAGGCGAGAGGCATGAAGGGCTGGCTGTGGCCGATGAATATGAAGCTTGAGGGCAGGTGTTTTGATCATTTTGTGTATGTATTCCACGTGTGGCTGAGGTTTTGTGAGGCTACCATGGGGGTGTTGGCTGCATGGAGTGAAGGTGGGCAGTATGGCATTAACGTGGAGAGGCTAAGTCCAAGGTGGTTGCATGATCAATGGGGCTGAAGACGTGTGATGAGGTCGTGATGAGGGGGCAGTGGTTGTGAAAGTAATGAAGGCAGTGAATAAGGGCTGGTCAACGTGAGTTAGGGTTGCATTTATGGCAGTTTGTTACGGGCGTTGATAATGGGCGTGGTGCTGCAGAGGGTGTAACGTGCAGGGGCTTGTGAGGCTGATGGAGTTCAAAAGGCCTGATGAAGCTCGTCTTCGTGGGTTCTTTGGTGTGATGAAAAATGGGGCTCGTCTATTGCCGAGAGAGTGATGTGTTAATGATGGGCATGGGCAGTTTGTATGAGTGGTTATGGGTAGTTTTGTTGCCTTGTGCTTGTTCCTTGTTATTCACGTGGGAGGGGTTGGTATATGATATGGGTTTCGTATTTTGGTGAGGCTAGTGGGTGTGGTACATGAGTGATGCATGGGCAAGGTATGGGTGTTGCATGGAGGGTTATGGGTATTGTCATGGGTAGTGGTTGCATGGCTTTATTCACGTGGGAGAGGGTTAGGTTTATTGCAAGTTGGTGAGTGGAGTGGTTTGTGTAGATGATTTGGCTTGTTGATTGCATGGAATGGGCATGAGGTGTGGGTATTTTGGGCCGAGGATAAATTAAAAATTGAGACCGAACGAGCGAACCCGAAGATTGAACAAGCGAACCAAATCCAATAAAAATGTCAATTCTTGACCCTTCCCTTCCGACGACCGCTTTCCGCAACTTCCGCAACTAAAAAGTTGTGCCTCCATTCGAGGCTCATCATTGGGCTAATATGCAAAAATGCAATGCCTACAGTCAGTATAGTTCAGGAACAAAGCCTACAGTCAGTACAATTCAGGAACAAAGCTCGAGGAAATAAAGCATCATCTCAACAGTTCGGGAACAAAGCTCGATCTCAGTACAGTTCGGGAATAAAACTCGAAGGAATAAAGCCTCATCTCAGTACAGTTCGGGAATAAAGCTCAGAGGAATAAAGCCTCATATCAACAGTTCGGGAACAAAGCCCACAGTCAATACAGATTCGGGAACAAGGCCCACAGTCAACATAATCAGGGAATAAAGCCTCATCCCAACAGCGGAGAACAGAAAGCTAAATTAAGACTGGGAGCAACCAGTCTACCACCCCGTGAATAAGAAGAATAACAAGAAATTGAGCCATGAGACTAGAGAGAAGACTGAGCAATCACTTGGAGAATTGGCGGAAGACCTAACCCAACGGAATAGGAAATTCATTCATGCATGCATGCATACATGTAACATATTCTGCATTCTTTTTGTGTTTGTTTCGTTTTGTATTCACAGGTTCAAAGAAGAAAAAGAGAAAGCGGCAAAGACAAGCCAACCAGAATCAGCAACATATGAGTAGTAGTTTTGGGGATGAGTCCCAGGGTTGAGGCCCATATCAGTATCAGTTTGGGGCGAGGCCCACATCAGTATCAGTCTGAGGGCGAGGCCCATATCAGTATTCGCCCATATCAGTATTCGTTTGGGGATGAGTCCCGGGGTTAAGGCCCACATCAGTATCAGTTTGGGGCGAGGCCCACATCAGTTTGGGGCGAGGCCCACGTCAGTATCAGTTTTGGGGCGAGGCCCACATCAACATCATTCTGGGGGAGAGGCCCACATCAGCATCATTCTGGGGGAGAGGCCCACATCAGTGTCTGTATGGGGGCTAGGCCCCCCACATCAGTTTCAGTTTGGGGTCGAGACTCATATCAGTATATATCAGTATTCGTTTGGGGATGAGTCCCGGGGTGAGGCCCACATCAGTATCAGTTTGGGGTGAGACCCACATCAGTTTGGGGCGAGGCCCACGTTAGTATCAGTTTTGGGGCAAGACCCACATCAGTTTCAGTCTGGGGGCGAGGCCCACATCAAAATCAGGGCGAGGCCCACATCAGTATCAACTCAGGGTCGAGGCCCACACTATCAGCAGCATCGGGAATGAATCTCAGGGTCGAGGCCCACATTATCAGCAGCATCGGGAATGAATCCCAGGGTCGAGGCCCATATTATCAGCAGCATCGGGAATGAATCCCAAGGTCGAGGCCCATATTGTCAGTAGTTTTGGGAATGAATCCCAGGGCCGAGGCCCACGTCATCAGAATTTGGAATGAATCCAGGGAATGAATCCTAGAGCCGAGGCCCACGTCGTCAGAATTTGGAATAAATCCAAGGAATGAATCCCAGGGCCGAGGCCCACATCAGCATCAGTCTGGGGGCGAGGCCCATATTAGCATCAGTATCAATCTTGCAGGGTATGACACTCTAGGGGTGAGTCCCACATCATTATCAGCATCAGTTTTGTCGGGTATGGCACTCCGGGTATGGAGACATCAATATCAGTTTTGCCAGGTACGGCGCTCCGAGTATGGAGATATCAGATCAGTTTTGCCAGGTACGGCACTCCGGGTATGGAGACATCAGATCAGTTTGCCAGGTACGGCACTCCAGGTATGGAGATATTAGATCAGGCAGGTACGGCACTCCGAGTATGAAGACATCAGATCAGTTCTGCCTGATATAGCATTATGGGGGCGAGGCCCACATAGCATCAGATCAGTTTCTGCCGGGTATGGCATTCTGGGGGGAAGGCCCACATAGCATCAGATCAGTTTCTGCCGGGAATGGCATTCTGGGGGCGAGGCCCGCGTCACATCAGATCAGTTCTGCCGAGAATGGCACTCCGATAATGGAGATATAGTCTGGGAATGGACAGCTCGAGAATGAGCACGCCGAGAATGGCACGCCGGGAATGGCACTCCGAGAATGGAGATATAGTCCGGGAATGGACAGCTCGAGAATGAGCACGCCGGGAATGGCACTCCGAGAATGGAGATATAGTCCGGGAATGGACAGCTCGAGAATGAGCACGCCAAGAATGGCACGCCGGGAATGGCACTCAGAGAATGGAGATTTAGTCCGGGAATGGACAGCTCGGGAATGAGCACGCCGAGAATGGCACTCCGAGAATGGAGATTTAGTCCGGGAATGGAGATCGGTTCGGGAATGGACCACATCCGGTGACAGTTTGGGAATAGACCTCATCACACCACATCACAGTAACACTCCGAAAATGGAGCACGGTTCGGAAATGATCCGGTGACAGTTCGGGAATGGACCTCATCACACCACATCACAGTAACACTCCGAAAATGGAGCACGGTTCGGAAATGGACCATCATCACATCAGCGATACCTCGGAAATGGGGTTTAGCATGCCGAAAATGGCACTCCGGAAATAGAGCACGGTTCGGAAATGGACCATCATCATATCTGCGACACCCTAGGTACAGGGTTAGCACAACCACATCATCAGTTCGCAGGATTGTAGCGGTAAAGACCATCTCATCAAGTAACGATTCAAAAATGAGCCACCTCTCATCAAACAACAGATGCCGAAAATGGCGCTCCAAAATGGAGCACACACACAACAGATGCTGAAAATGGCGCTCCAAAATGGAGCACACACAACAGATGCCGAAAATGGCGCTCCAAAATGGAGCACACACAACAGATGCCGAAAATGGCGCTCCAAAATGGAGCACACACACAACAGATGCCGAAAATGGCGCTCCAAAATGGAGCACACACACAACAGATGCCGGAAATGGCGTTCCAAAATGGAGCACAGGCCGAAAATGGCACAACCAGACCAACTCAACTTAACACAGCAGGTAAGTCAGGTGGCAGCTGGCGAGCCAGGTAAGTAAAAATGTATTGCACGAACTTTGATAAGACTGTCATTGTCACACACTGCACAGATCCCATCAAAGTGGGGGCGACTGTAGGAATTGCATTTTTGCATATTAGCCCAATGATGAGCCTCGAATGGAGGCACTACTTTTTAGTTGCGGAAGTTGCGGAAAGCGGTCGTCGGAAGGGAAGGGTCAAGAATTGACATTTTTATTGGATTTGGTTCGCTTGTTCAATCTTCGGGTTCGCTCGTTCGGTCTCAATTTTTAATTTATCCTCGGCCCAAAATACCCACACCTCATGCCCATTCCATGCAATCAACAAGCCAAATCATCTACACAAACCACTCCACTCACCAACTTGGAATAAACCTAACCTTCTCCCACGTGAATAAAGCCATGCAACCACTACCCATGACAATACCCATAACCCTCCATGCAACACCCATACCTTGCTCATGCATCACTCATGTACCACACCCACTAGCCTCACCAAAATACGAAACCCATATCATATACCAACCCCTCCCACGTGAATAACAAGGAACAAGCACAAGGCAACAAAACTACCCATAACCACTCATACAAACTGCCCATCATTAACACATCACTCTCTCGGCAATAGACGAGCCCCATTTTTCATCACACCAAAGAACCCACGAAGACGAGCTTCATCAGGCCTTTTGAACTCCATCAGCCTCACAAGCCCCTGCACGTTACACCCTCTGCAGCACCACGCCCATTATCAACGCCCGTAACAAACTGCCACAAATGCAACCCTAACTCATGTTGACCAGCCCTTATTCACTGCCTTCATTACCTTCACAACCACTGCCCCCTCATCACGACCTCATCACACGTCTTCAGCCCCATTGATCATGCAACCACCTTGGACTTAGCCTCTCCACGTTAATGCCCTACTGCCCACCTTCACTCCAAGGTGTGTCCAAGGTGCGTCCCTCCCTTGGTGCGTGAAGGGAGATAGTGGGCTAGGTGGCTTTGATTTGTGGGGACGAGTGGGCTAGGTGGCTAGAGGACGTGAAGGATTTATGGGCAGGGGCTAGGCGAGAGGCATGAAGGGCTGGCTGTGGCCGATGAATATGAAGCTTGAGGGCAGGTGTTTTGATCATTTTGTGTATGTATTTCACGTGTGGCTGAGGTTTTGTGAGGCTACCATGGGGGTGTTGGCTGCATGGAGTGAAGGTGGGCAGTAGGGCATTAACGTGGAGAGGCTAAGTCCAAGGTGGTTGCATGATCAATGGGGCTGAAGACGTGTGATGAGGTCGTGATGAGGGGGCAGTGGTTGTGAAGGTAATGAAGGCAGTGAATAAGGGCTGGTCAACGTGAGTTAGGGTTGCATTTGTGGCAGTTTGTTACGGGCGTTGATAATGGGCGTGGTGCTGCAGAGGGTGTAACGTGCAGGGGCTTGTGAGGCTGATGGAGTTCAAAAGGCTTGATGAAGCTCGTCTTCGTGGGTTCTTTGGTGTGATGAAAAATGGGGCTCGTCTATTGCCGAGAGAGTGATGTGTTAATGATGGGCAGTTTGTATGAGTGGTTATGGGTAGTTTTGTTGCCTTGTGCTTGTTCCTTGTTATTCACGTGGGAGGGGTTGGTATATGATATGGGTTTCGTATTTTGGTGAGGCTAGTGGGTGTGGTACATGAGTGATGCATGGGCAAGGTATGGGTATTGCATGGAGGGTTATGGGTATTGTCATGGGTAGTGGTTGCATGGCTTTATTCACGTGGGAGAGGGTTAGGTTTATTGCAAGTTGGTGAGTGGAGTGGTTTGTGTAGATGATTTGGCTTGTTGATTGCATGGAATGGGCATGAGGTGTGGGTATTTTGGGCCGAGGATAAATTAAAAATTGAGACCGAACGAGCGAACCAAATCCAATAAAAATGTCAATTCTTGACCCTTCCCTTCCGACGACCGCTTTCCGCAACTTCCGCAACTAAAAAATTGTGCCTCCATTCGAGGCTCATCATTGGGCTAATATGCAAAAATGCAATGCCTACACAGGTTTTGTTGTTGTGGTGGTATTTATTTGAAGACTATTCTATTAGGTTTTAGATCGAGTCCTATTGTAATAAATCACTGTTTCGATGGTTGACAGTTGGCTATTTTCTTTTTGGGTCTTTTTCCGTAGTCTTTGTATAAGGTAGTGTTTTGTCACGGAATGTCAAATGAGGAGATTGTTAGTTCCATTTTTATTGGCAATGTCTGCGACAAAACAAGTTCAATTGAGTTGCAACAAGTCTTGAAGTATTGGGTGCAATTGGTCTGGTTTTTGGCAGAGCTGAAGCAATTTCGTTAGTGGTGCATTCGCTTCAGCGTTCGAACTAAAGGTGTTAGTGTCTCGTTCGTTGTTGTGTTCGAACGGGATCATTCCAGAGAGCAAACGTTCGAGCCACGTTCTTGGTGAGTTCGAACGAAGACAATCCAGAGAGCATCCGTTCGTGGTGCGATCGAGCGTTCGAACGAGTCTTTCTAGTAGACACGCGTTCGTGATGCGTTCGTGTAATCGTTCAGACGCGACTACGATCTGGACGCGTTTATGTGCCTTTTCACTTTAAAAACCCTAGTTTTACACCCTACCTATAAATAGAACATGTAGCCACCATCCCCAGTTGTTGAAACACAAATCATTTGAGCTAAAATCTCTCAAAGCTTTCAACCTCTTTTGATTCCACCATTGAAGACTTCTTCATCTTCTTGTCTTCTTTGTTAATGGTGAGAATCTCTCTTTGATAAACCTTCAACACAACCAAACCCAAAATTCTCAATCCTTCAGAGTTCTCAAGGAGGAAGATTGGTAGTCGCAGTTCCGGTGTGCGTAAGGATTTGATTCACTCAAAGACTTCAGAGTTTTTCACTTCTTCACCAAAATTATTGTGTTGATTTTGTGTGATTGATTTAATTTTCCGCAAACTATTATAATGGTTGGACATTGTGGTTGCTTGGTAGAATTCCATAAATTCAATAATTAGAACTGATCTTGATTATTGTGTTTTATTCCGCATAATGTCAGAACTTAAGTTAATTACCAACTTTCAGCATTGGACCAGAGGAACAAGATTGCAAGCGCAAAAATTAATGAGTGGCAGACCAAAGTAAGCAGGTGGTATTCAACCAACTCGAAAAGGAACCCGAGAGCAGTGACTCCACCGAGTACACCTGCTTAAATCTTCTTGTTCCTCCATAAAAACAAGTCGGCAGCTGCAACAAATCAATTCAAATACCGTTGGGGACAGAAAGAAGAGCAATCCTATGTTTTACAGAAACACTGTAATACTATCCAACTTTTTCAGTGATCCTTATCTCTCTTCTAAAATGGATACAAAATAAAGCTAACAAATAAATCCTTATCTCTTATTTTTGTTATTCCATTCGACATCATCATTCATTTTAACCGCATTAAAGATGATCATTAACATGCTTCATTACGTTAATTACTAGTTTTTTTTCCTTTACCTTTTTCCTAACTTGTGGTTTCGCAGCAAGAAGGTTCAAATATGAATTATTTTCAGCATTTTATTTCCCCAATAAATATTTATTCAGTATGCCGTCAACCAAACAGATCACAAAGCTCCAAACAGATGTTTCAAAAATTACACTAATCCAACATTTCAAGTATATATCGAACCAATATCTTACTTAACACTCAAGCAAATAAATCAATCTCCAAAATGCAAATAAAAATTCAAAAATAAAATGTGTGTGTGAGAGAGAGAGAGAGAGAGAATGCGTACGCTTTCCACCGCCAAAAACCTTATGAACCGGTCGCTCTCTGCCAAATAAACGATAAATCTTTGCCTTCGCTGACGAATCGGCAGCCGGTTCCTCTTTTTCAGAACCCGAAGACGACGACGAAGAAGAAGAAGAAGAAGAATCGCGATCGTGAATCTTCTCCATTACAGATTCCACCGGATTCTCCGAATGCTCTGCCATTCTCCTCCAAAACCCTTGGTGCTTTTAGGTTTCTTTCGAGGTGTTCTTTAGCTTGGACTATACATGAGCAAAAGCAAATAACGAGATTTCGGAGAAATTTGAAAAAATAAAACATTGACGCCGTTAAGTTTTAGAACTTCGAGAAACAACGGCGTTAGATTTTATTATTATTTATTTTAAACATTTGATTCCTTTGTTTCGAACGTTGTGGTGTAGTATCAAAAGTCACCGACCTGGTAAAAAAAGAATGTGGGACACGTGGCAATGTGAAATCGACTGATGTGTGGTTTGAACGGCTAGTGCTTTTTGTTGGTCCCAGTGACGCTAACATCAGTGGGCTCCATGTTAAGCTGCACTTATGGGAATATCCCTAGTAAAAGCAAAAGAAATGACCGATGAAATCATAAAATGACAAAATAAAAATGACAAAAACAAATTAGAAAATAGAAATATATCATTTTCAAAATTTGTACAAGTTTTTGGGTAGCTTTTAATAATTTCCACAAATCACTATCGTTTCTATTTGAAATGATTTATTTATTATTATTAATAAATATTACATTCATTTTAATACGTTATACCATAAATTTTTTTTTTTTGGAATGGTATATGACATCAGAGCATGGTCGTCCATAATTTCCGGATAATGAATAATTAAAAGCTACATAAAGAAGTCCATTTTCCGTTGTATCGGTGTCAATGTCGTTGCACAATATTTATTGAATAGGTCCATGAAATATAATTTTGATGGCCACTGCAGTCTTTATTTAATTTTTTTATTTTTTTAAATGTTGAAAATCCTGCCGCAAAATTATTCGATTTGGGCTTAAACGGAACAGGTAAAACCCTCGACTGTCTTAAGCTCTTACAAAAAACGCATCCTCTCAATTCGAACTCATGACCTGAAAGATAGATCATAAATCGTACACCACCAAAACACGTCCCTTAAGGACAACCACCGCAGTCTACCCTTTTGATTTCTTGTCTTGTCGTTCATATTTTACAAAGAAACTATGAGTTTGTGTTAGTTCCATTTTTATTGGCAATGTCCGTAACAAAACAAGTTCAATTGAGTTGTAATGAGTCTTGAAGATCTCGGAGCAATTGGACAAGTATTTGGACAAAATCTGATGAAGTTGTCCGAGCGATGTTTACTCTTTCGAATATTCCAGAAAATTTAGAGATCAAATTGACATGAGGTCAGTTGCATTGGTATCAAAGACTGAACTCGATCCTTGACCCTTTAGTTATGGAGTGTAGTCAACCCTTAAATTGTGATACCCTCACATATCGTGATTTGGCCTTGTTTACAAAGAAGTTTAAGAAATTTCTTAAACTTAATAAGAGCGGCCATAACAGTGATAGAGATATGAAGAATAAGCCTAGAGAGAGTAGGCATAGCAAGAGAGAGTCTAGAGGGGATAGGGATAATAGATCCCGAGGTGTCCAGTGCCATGAATGTGAAGGATATGGGCACGTTAGATTTGAGTGTCCCACATACCTTAGGGCTAAATGCAAGAAAGCCATGACAGCCTCTCTTAGTGATTCTGAAGGTGATGACTCTCCTAAAGGCAATTATATGACCTTTACTGCTAGTGTCTCAGAGGAGAAAGAGACTGTTGTTAATGATGCTGATTCAGAAGTATCTCTCGATGAGTCTGTAGATGAGGAAAGTCTTCAAGTAGCTTATATTGAACTGTTTAATGAGAGTTTAGCTATTAAGAAAACTAATATTGAGGTCAATAAGAGGCTTAAACTAGTTAAGCTAGAAAAGAATGAAACTCAAGCCAATTTGAGCAAAGCCTCTTGATGGTAGATGACCTGAATGAGAGGAATAGGGGTCTAATTGATAGGATCCAAACTTTAGGGACTGGACTTGAAAAAGCTAGAACCCAGTTGTCTGATTTTTCTAGTGGTAATAAGAAAGTAGATCGTATGTTAGGTATTATTGTTGTGCCTAATTGTGATAAGGCTTCTTCTTCCAAAGCTGTGCATGTAGCAGCTAAACGTGACTTAGGTAAGAAACATGTTGTGTGTAGTCATGTTTATCCTTCTGTTGTTTCTCGTCCTATTTCCCAACCTCAATTAGAGGTGTTGTGGGTAAACCTCGCTCTCATCCGAGGTTTGTGCCTGTGTGCCATCATTGTGGCAAGGCGGGACACATTAGGCCTAAGTGCTTCATGCTTCACAAGCAAAAGAATAGGCCTAAGAAGGTGTCACCTAGATTTGACTCTTCAAATATAGCTTCTCAAGTTTCTGCACTAACTAAACAGACAAAATTTCTCAGTGAGAAACTTAATTTGTTGACTAGGAATTCTCAAGTGGATGAGGTTCCTAGAAAGGGTTGGGTGAAGAAGCAAGATGAATTCTCATCTTCTTCTACGTGTCCTGATGGACATGATGAGAGTGCACTTCGGTGTAACTCTGCTTAAAAGATGTATTTTTATTTTCCCATTGCATGTGTGTGTGCGTGTGTTTTATGTTTCTGCACGTTTATTTTATTTTCACAGCATATGGGTGTGTGTGTGTCTTGTTTTTGTTATATGTCCCTTGGTATATAGGATGGAAACTCGGGCATAAATTTCATAGCCAATTCCGAATGGACGGTAGTATGATCTGCACTCGGGATACAATTCCGCGTACCATTGGATGTTTTACAAGCCTGTTTATGTCTTTATTTTTATTTGTATTTGTTAAAATCTGAAAAATTCAAAAAAAATAGAAAATGAAAAGGACAAAAAATTATTTTATTTTACGGCTTGTTAGAGCATGAACACTTATGCATGTGATCCTGGTATGTAGGATATATGATTATGCATGTATAATATGCTTTTATTTTTCTTTATGCTCTATATACATGAGTGTGTGTGATAAAAACCTTTGGTATATCTTGTGCTTGCACCTTCACATACACGTTTTTTTTTTGTCAATGCTTGGTCGCATGTATGAGTTTTTGGAATAGTAATCTAATTTCTATCATATCCTGTTTGCTCAATAGTGTGACCTTTGACTAGTTGACCTTGCTATCCCATTTTGCAAAAGTAAAAAGAAATAAATTTTTTTAAAAAAAAAAATGAGACTCAAGTTCAAAAGAGCCAAAATGGCCAAATTCAAAAGATAAGGGCAAAAACCATTCACTCGAAAGAGTTATTAAATATGAGCTCATGATATTTCTGGGGTAAATAATATAGCATGCAACCAATGTTGCTTATTTTCAGGTCCTAGTGGTGCTGGGTTTGAACACATATTTTGTGGACTTGGTTTGTTTAGAGATGGATTTCTTTGGCTGTGTCCAACTCATAAAATAAGGTCTTAAGCTTTGATTTGTTGTGCACTTTATTTTTCACGCAAGTGTTTTATATGCTTTGGTGTTTATGTCATATGCATAAGTGTTGTATTTAGCCACTTTTAAAATGCTGCATATTGTTTCATGTCATAAACAGCTAAATACTGACTGTGTATCATTGTATCAGCTAGAAATGTTGTTTCAGTCAGTTTTTGACAGGATTTGTATTTATCTCAGTATGTGCCTGTGTGTGCTTCATGTTATTGCATACCAATTTTTTTTCTCTTCTTTCTTGTGCACCTTTCTGAGTTTTGATTTACTTCCCGTGTGTTATTTTGCTAACTGTATGTGCCTGTTAGTTAGGGGGAGTAATCCCTGTTTGTTTATGCTCTTGCATGTGTTGTCTCCTGTTCTATTGTTATTTTTTCCTGTTTCTGTTACCCTTTGTCATTTCGTGACAAAAAGGGGGAGAGTAATATATTAAGGGGGAGAGCCTTAATATATAGGAGGGAGCCGTAGAATATCCTTTAGATATCTCCGTTTTAAGGGGAGTTAAGATTAAGGGGGAGAGAGATTTCTACTTGTACATGCATGAGATTTTTACCTGCTTTATGTTTTATTTGATTATCCCAATGCTTTTCACGGTATAGTGTTGTTTGTGGATGTTTCAGGTAACAGATATGTTGCTGCGGTGGCATTATTTTCAAGACTACTTTGTTAGGTGTTAGATCGAGTCCATTTGTAATAAGTCATTGTTTTGATGGTTGACAGTTGACTATTTACTTTTTGGGTCTATTACTGTAGTCTTTGTATTAGGTAGTGTTTTATCACGGAATGCCAAAGGGGGAGATTGTTAGTTCCATTTTTATTGGCAATGTCCGTAACAAAACAAGTTTAATTGAGTTGTAATGAGTTTTGAAGATCTCGGAGCAATTGGACAAGTATTTGGACAGAATCTGATGGAGTTGTCCGAGCGATGTTTACTCTTTCGAATATTCCAGAATATTTAGAGATCAAATTGACATGAGGTCAGTTGTATTGGAAAGTATACTCGAAGACGATCGCGTGCATATAAAGAACTCATGATTTGGCCAAGAGACGAGAATGTTACAAGCGTTTTAAGTTGCCTCTGAAAACCAGTCCGCGTTCCGCGTTCGTAAATTAGTTCGAACGTTTTCGAGGCAGAAACTTTGCGTTTGAGTTGCGTTTGAAGTGAGTTCGAACGTCTCTGCGTAAGTAGGTTTTCTTAGACACGTTTTTAAGCCAAAATAACACTAGGAAACCTTTTTCCTTTGCCCTACCTATATAAACAAACATTGAGCCACCTTCCCCAATAGTTGAAACACATTTTCCTTGAGCCAAATACTCTCAAAGCTTTCAACTCTCTTTGATTCCACCATTGAAGACTTCTTATCTACTTGTCTTCTTCATTAATGGTGTGAATGTTTCTTTGTTAAACCTTCAACACAACTTAACTCAAATTCCCTAATCCTTTAGAGTTCTTTAGGAGGAAGTTTGGTAGTCGGAGTTCCGGCGTCATTGGTGATATAATCTACTCAGAGACTTCAGAGGTTCTGAAGAAAACCGTGGGTCGCGGGCTTGAGGAGTTGCCTTGAGTTCTTGCAGTATTGAGGTACTTGAGTCGGTGGAGTTTCCACCATAGGTCTTGACCATCGCTGTAAGTTTTTCTCTATATAGTGGATTCGGGTGGTAGCCTATACCCGGAGTGGTTTTTTACTCGCAAGAGTTTTCCACTTCGTCACCAAAATTATTGTGTTGATTTTGTGTGGTTTGATTTAATTTGCTGCTTTAATTTATTATTATTGTTTTTATATTTGCAGTATAATTAATTGTTGGTTATTGTGGTTGCCTGTTATTCATCCATAATAACAGTAACAGGATTTGTCCTGTTTATTGTTTGTAATTTCGCATAGGGTCAGAACCTTAGGATAACCCCGAATTTTCAACTTGTTTAAGAGATGTTTTTTGCTATTGTGAAAATAAAATGAATCGTGGACGATTCTCTCTGTCTTTTTCTTGATTGTAGAAAATATATGCTGTAGGTCCCGTCCATTTTCATGATACATGCTGCCATATTGGATTGATACCGATGACACTTTTTATTAGTAAGATATTTTAATTTTTAGTAGTTCCATTCTGAAATTGTAGCCGCTCCCCAAGCCAGCGAGAGAAGTGACTGAAAAAGCCATGTTCCTAAGTGACCATCTTTATTTTTATTTTTTCCTTCCCTTTTCAAAGCTTGGATGCTAGCTACTAATAGAATATCAAGTATTAGCCCTTCTGTTGAGTGAAGTTACGAGCCTACCCTTCTCGAGCCTAGGTAAATACTAAATAGCTTATGCTTATGTATTCTTAAATTTTGTAAGTATAATGTAAACTTTGTGAATTAATGCAATAGACATTATTTTACTAACACTTCTTTTTTGTTTGAAATCGTTGGAAACCCTATCGTTAAATCATCTCTTTTCGGACTTAAACGGAGCAGGTAAGATCTATAGTTGTCACAGATTCTTACAAGAAATGTACTTCCTGAATTCAAACTCAGGATCTCAATGTGAGATTCTAAACCTTACACCACCAAATCATATCACTTTGGAACATTATTTTACTAACACTCTTCAAACTCTTTATTAAAAAAAAAAAAAAAAAAAAAAAAACAAGCATGCCCAAAACTAGTGTATGTTCCATTTGCTCCCATGAAGTTCTGTTTTCCTAATAAGTTCTGCTTGATCTTAACATGCTTGCAAATCTCTTCAATCAGGTAGTCGTTAGCTGATTCATCAGCCTGTTTCTTTGGTTTTAATAGAGGATGGACTGCTTTGATTTCTTTGTTATACCAATGACCAATCCCTCTCTCATTTATTGTCAAATTTTCTCAATAACAATTTCAATAATGGTTCTGATCACTTTACTTTCTGGTCCTCTTTACTATTTAGTGCTTAATGTTTTCTATTACTTGATCACCAATATGATAATTATGGTAAACTCTAATGAACTTGGAAAAGAGAATTTTGGTTTAGCCTTAAGAATTAATAACGCATGATAAATATAGAATATATTTCCGTACATAAGAGAAATATACCAGCAGGACATGTATAACCATAATTAGAACCTGATCATAATGAGTTTGACTTATATTAATTATTATAGGAATATAAGTAATTAAATTAAGTTGGATGTTTCTACTTGATCATCTGAAGAGGCTTATAGATAATTTCGTGTTCTAGATTAATAATTTATTATAGTTGATTAATTATAAAGATATGAGAAAAATTTAAGAGAATATTACAGGAAAATTATTGTGATCCTAAGTTTTTCTTATCTTGCTACTTTTATTTATTTAAATTTGTTTTGTTTTTATTTTAATTCACTTAGTTAATAATTATTCCTTTATAATTGTTAGTTTAAATAAGATTTTGAGTTGATAAAACTTTGATATTTGACATTAATAACAATTTCTCGTAAAATCGATATATTTTTATATTATTTATACGATACGTGTGCTTGCGTGTTATATAAAATCGCTATGAGTGGGCTGACCGTGATGAATAGATCTGATCGACAAGGCAGCAATAGAATCGAGAAGAGCAAATGTATACAGAACCCCTCTAAACCATCCTAACTTCACAAGAACATTTGGTTTTTGCATCTCTCCCTATTGAAAAATCAACATGAATTCACAGTTCAAAATGAAAAACAACTGTCACAATATGTAACAATTCTAACAAATTATGACCCAGATATCTTTGAACCTTAAGAATACATGCAGTCAAAAGAAATTTAAATTTCAAGATAAATTCAGTAAACATTACAGCTGTGGAAAAGCTGTAAGATATTATTGGCTGGGAGAAGAGAATCAAGGGAATTGATTTAGACCAAGGTCACATATATTTTAGGTGCTGAACAAAGTTGCAGAATTGGAGATTGGACGAATATTTCGAGTTCAGTTTTCTTTTTTTTTTTTCTGGTATTATTGAGCTCTGTGCTTTTTTGGAGCATTTTCTCTGAGTATTATTTCTATTAAACCCGGTTGATAAATTTTTTTATTTTTTTGGAATCATTGGAAATTCCGCGGCGAAACAACTTATTTCGAGCTTTAAGCGGAACGCATTTCCTTGATTCGAACGCAGAATTTGAAAATCAAATCCTAAATCGTACACCATCAAATCACGCCCATTAGAGACCGTTGATACTATGTCATTGCTTGGAGCTCCATCCAATGTAGTGAAGCCTTTTGCTTGCTTTTAAAAGAAGTATAACACATGCTTGGAGATTCAGCATTTAGTATTTGCATAAATCAAAATTAAGGATTTTTGTTTTCAATTAGACCATCTCATCTCATAATATGCCATTATAATTAGAGGCAATTCATTATAGAAAATCATGCAATTAAACAAGGCTCAAAATTTCTAAACAGAGAGCTTCATCTTCTTTAGAATCGATAAAATGGCAAAACAATAATTAGAAAAAAAAAATGAAAATTGTCATAATTCAAACTCTCGGTTTTGTTCTGATACCTCATACTAATTAAGGATGTTAACTATTTATATATAAACATATCTTATTTATTAAATTTTTAAAAAATTTAATAAACAATCATCAATCAAAAGTAAAAGTTCACAAAAAAAAAAGTTAGGCTCATGCCTAAATTTACTCCATTCATGATCAATTCTATAATAAATAATAGCACTATCACTACAATGGCCAAAAATAAAAATCTACAATTCAAAAAAAACCCAACAACACAAAAAAGAAACCGAAGGGATATATATCATCTCCTCCTCCGATCCGCAGCGTATTGAGTCAACGGAACGACCTCTTGTAACGGCGTTGAGAGCGGGGTTGGTAACGGAGAGTTCCGACAAACGGGACAGGACCCATTAAGCTTGAGCCAAGCATCAATACAACACAGATGAAAATAGTGTCTGCACTCAGGCATCATCCTTAACATCTCCAAATCTCTGTACTCACAAAGACAGATCGAACACAAGCCACTCGAATTCGAAACGCTACTGCTCTCTTTACTGAACTGAAACTTGGGGTAAGAATTAATAACAGCTTGATCAAGACCAACAACTAAGTTATCACCATCTTGGTCGTCATCTTCAGCCACAAAAATAATACGAGGCAGCATGATTCCATCATTGGAACTACTGTTATTGTTGTTTTGATCTGGGTTTGTGTTTGTGTTTGTGTTTGTGTTTGTGTTGTTGCTGCGACGGCAACAAATGTAAGAAGCGAGGAGAATTGTGGAGAGAAGGACTAAGAAGCCAAGAGCAATGGCAATGGAATAGCCAAGGCCTAAGTTTAGGAGATACTTTTGTGAGGGAGTGGACATTTGAGGAGGAGAAAGTTGAGGATTCCATTAAGGTGAAGGCAGAAATTAGAGGAGTTTTTTTTTTTTCTTTGGGGAGAAGGTGGGTGGGTTTTGCAGCTGCTGCATTTAATACTAGGTTTGGAAACAGAGGCTGTCATTTATTATGATTGGTTTGTGTGAATATTATGAGTTGTCTTTTGGTTTTTTTTGGAAGGTAATGGAATCTATGAAGGTTCGTATCATGAACCATTTTATTGGTCAACTCTTCTAAAATTGATTGGAATGTTTTCTTCTCCTTTCACAGTAATTATTTGCTAAAATAGATGTATGTATAAGTGATTTGATATCATTAATAAATTAATAAATGATATATATGATTTAATATTTATTTTTTAGTTATTTTTTTAATATTTTAACACACATGATAATGAATTATTAGATTATTACACGGATAACATGATATCTCTGTTGTGTTATAGATTTTCTCATTCATTGAAATATAGCTCAATCAAAAATATTTCATAGATTTTGATTATCAATAATTATTGGGGATATTTTTTTTATCACATTTTAGTGGCATTCATATTTCAAAACAATTATATATTTTAGTCATTCTCCAAAATTATTTAAAATATTAATATCATTATAATATTATTAAAAAATATCCCCTTATCATCTCTGATTTGAGAGAAATAATCATACACTATAAAATATTGAAAAAAAAAAAAAAAACAGGTGGGACTTGCTTTTTTTTTTTTTTATAAAATATATTAATATTTTCTGTTACCAAATCTCACATAAGTATTTGCTCAGATTTGAATTCCATTTGCAGACACCCACTAAATGAAAAATGAAAATATCATGGCATATTAAAAAAAAAAATTAGCAACCATATTATGATTAAATTATTCTAAATAATAAACAGATCAACGAAATTCAAAAATGATGTTTGTGTAGCACTTTACACACTATATTTGAATTTTTTTTTAATCTTTTTGTCGTTTATATTTTTCTAAATATACATTATTCATTTATCATTATTGGAACAAATTAGGTTTTGATGAGACCAACAAGCCCGTTTAGGCTTAAAGTTAATAAAACCATATTGTCTCGATTCTTGGCTAAAGATTTTTGCTCAGGTTATTCGGGAAATACAAGCGAAGGGTAAAATTATTTTCAAATTAATGTAACACGTCCAATAATCAAATGCATCCCAAAGTTGATTGAATTAATATGGGTATGGCCCAAACGACTCAGTGGTCCAATGCATTTTAAAGCAAAGCTCTTGTTTTAACTTTTCTAGCATCAAATTTATTATCTTCGGTGGTAAATATCTTGAGCTTAAATGATTTGCTTCTAGTTCAAGGTTCGAATCTCCTGGTATAAAAAATCAACGACTTATTATAATTTGTGTTTGGAAATTTCTGAAAGCACGGAATACATGTCGCAATAATTAGTCGATATTCTTCATTCTTGGGTCCAAAATTCACATGAATCCTGGAATATTTTGTGCTCTCTCTTGTTGTGATATTCTGTCAACGAATCGTTTTTTATTTCTTAAAATCATTTTTGGTAGTTTCCAAATAACTATGTCAAATTTAAAAAATATAATCACTAACGAAAAAAATTAAAATAAATTAATATTATTTTCTTAAAAAATAATGCAGCTCAACGCCTCAACCTAAATCTTATGAATAACTAATCAATTGAAATGTCGGTAGAGTTTCCGATAAAACAGGAGGCTTGCATTCCTAAATTTTGAAAATAAAAGCGACAAGTCATTCAATTTTTGGATAGTAAACGACAAGTCGCCCATAAATTTACTTTCGCTGAACCGGACAGTTGGGTTGGGCAAGATTCAAATGCCCGGTTACATTTGGGCTTCAATTTAAATGGGCTATCTTGGGCCCAATTAAGCTCTACTCATATATAAAAATAAAACATATCACATATTATCATGTCACATCTCCATCATAATTGGAATTTGGAATAACAAAACAAGGAAACAATTTAATTATAAAACAATCCAATTAATGAATATAAAGTATTTCAATTATTTTGAGAATGAATAAAATAAAATTATTAGAACACGTGTCATTAATTAATTAATTTGATAACTAAGAATTGTTGAAAAAATCAGAGAGAGTGGGAAGCTTGACCTCGCCCTGGCTAGAGAGAGGAATAGTGAAGTTGCCAATAAGAGGAAGGTCAATGGTGAGACCCAATTCAAGTAAATAATCAATGTCCCAATCCCTAGCAATGTCCTTAACCAAGCTCACCAGTACGCTGTGTGCCACTTTCACTGGAACATTCAATATTGTCTTCTCATTTCCTTTTATTGACCCAGGATCCGGTATTGTTCCTGTTGCTATCACCCTGTACCCCAAAATACAAATACAAATTAAAAAAAACAAAACTTGCAACATCATTTGCTCTTTAAAAAAAATATAAGAGCATAGGTGATTAAATATTTATTATACGCTATTATAAATATGTAACGTGATTTGGTTTGATGGTTATTTTAGGTTATTTCTGGACACTCGAATTCGAATCTTAGAATCTAATAGACATGCTTTCTTAAAATACTTTATATCATTTATTTTCATCAATTTTGCCACCATTGATAAACAATATATATATATTTTTCCTTATAATTCTATAATTCTCTTACTTTTACCAAATTAATTAATGAATGATGATAATGAAAGTCAAATTGAAAATGTTCATCTGAAAACATATAACTCATAGTCATACACGCTAGGCAATGTTTTGAAAACAGTGTTTATGTAGTTTAAATTATATATTTTTTTTAAAGTAGATAAACTTATACATATTTGATTAATTAATCTGTCGTTTGATTGGCTAAATACGACATTTGCTTAACATTTGAACATGTTGAACTATTAAACCACATTAATTAATGAATGAAGATAATGAAACCAACGAGCGGTTGAGTGGTAGCTGGCTCAATCCTAGGAGGTTCGACTGGGTATGCTCTCCAGTTCGAGTCCCGCTAGAGTCACCATCGTTGGGAGGACCATACCGTACAGCTCTCTGTCCGAATCCGGATTAGTCAGGCCCAATGTGGCACTGGATACCGGATGGGGAACCAAAAAAAAGATAATGAAAGTCAAATTGAAATTGTTCATCTTAAAACATATCACTCACACACTTTTTTTTTTCTAGGCCATATTTTGAAATTAAAAAAAAAATGGCACCTAATAGACGTTTCAGTGTTTTCAAAATTTAAACAACCGTTTAACCAATTGTAAACACCATTTTAAGTTACAATTTCTTTATAAAATAGATAAAATTATGCATATTTGATTAGTCAATTCGTTATTTGACTAATTAAATATAATTTTTAGGTAACATTTGAACAGGTTAAACTAATGAAACACAACATAGAACATGAATCATTGCATGGACATACAACTTCAGAAGAACAAATATAGCGAAAAATAAAACAAATGGGAATAGATCAAACCTGCCATCACTTTTGAGGACGTAAGAGATCTCACAAATGGGAATTGAATGGCTGTAGGGATTATCCACTGAAACGTCGGCCAAATACTCGACGCCTTCACGACTCACGCCCTTGAGACCGAATTTTAAGAGGCTGGCCTCTGGCTTCCTCATATTCGTCACCTTCTCTGTCACATAGTTCTTTGCCTTGTCCACCAACTATAGGATACAATTAATGGCACGTGTGAACGCTATTTCGTGACGTCACACTTGAGAATACATATGTAGGAGTGTATTTATTCGCTTCGGATATCGGAGGGAACATGGTTCCATATTTCCCTCCTGATTTTATTTCCTAAGGAAGCCTCTCCACGTGGATGGTGCGACTCGAACCCATATCAAAAGATGTAGATATTTAAGACACATCTATGATATACCATCAGGCTAACTAGGTATTTTAGGTGCGATTCCAATACTTATATCGGCATAGGTTTGAGTCGTACCACCATGTGGGCAAGACTTCTTTAAGAAACAAAGCATGTGGGATCCAATTCCCTCCCATATCCAAAACAAAGACAAATAGTTTCTAATATGAACTTCCTTTCATTGTTAATAATTCATTCATATCGCAAAACATCAACCATCATCAAAATTGTTTTGATGATCATGGCTTCAATAATAATAAATAATAAATGATGTTAATTTTTCTTAGGCTTTAACAAAAAGTGAAGTTATGCAAGGATGAACGTTATTTCATGATATCACACGTGAGAATACATATCGAATGGTGTATTTATTCACTTTGGGTATCGAAATAAACATGGTTCCATATTTCCCTCATGACTTTTTTCCTTAAGAAAGCCTCTTCACGTGGATGGTGCGACTCGAACTCATACCATCAAGAAATGTAGGCATTCAAGGTACATCTATAATAACATAAGGCTAACTAAATATTATAGGCGTGCTTTAATACCTATCATTCTTGATGGCGTCCCATATCCGAAACAAATAAATGTATAGCTTCCTTTCAACGCTCATAATTCATTCATATCGTGAAGCATCTATCATATTCAAAATTGATTTGATGGTCATGGCTTCAATAATAATAAATTATGTTAATTTTTCTTAGGCTTTAACAAAGAGTGAAGAAAGTTTTGAATTAAGAAATTACTTACCCGCGTCGACATATTAGCAGAGGAAGGAAAAAAATTAATTAATCAGGATTTGACAGACTGAAGAGAGAGCTTAATTTGGGTAATGGATGAGTTATTTATCAATCTCGGGATCGTTATGATCCTCTTTTGATGCTGCTATTCTTCAGGTTAGTTTATTTTCAGCTATTTTTAGCTTATCACGCTTCTCTTAATTAGCACTAATTTGTATAATTAATTAAGAATGCTTTCATAGTAATTATCAATTTTCGACGGCATAGCCAAATAATGATGATGATCATTTATGAAACAACTAATATATTGAAACATTTTTTAAATTACAATCGGTATTTATCGTTGAATAAGCTAAGCATGAGCAGAGGGTCCCTAAGATCAAAGGAGCTTGGGCTAGAGTTGGCAATCGGCCGAGACAAGTCAGGATTTGTCAATCATGATCTCATTTTGATTGTGAATTTGTGATGAAAAATTATCATGATTGTGGATTCGGGACGAGAAATCGTCATAAATTTTGGTCCCATATTTTTTCGTGACGAAAAATTATCATAAACCTTACTGAAATTTTTAATTGAGATGAAAAAACATCATAAATCACATACCAAATAGTACATGATCGGTTTTTATCCTGAATTTTGTATTAAATGGTATAAGATCTATAAGACCCGATACAATTTTAATATTTTTAAAATTTGACATTCCTAAATTTGTTGTTTATTATTATTGACCCCTTATTTTTTTTATCTCTATCTCTCAGATCTAAACACACTCAACATTGCAGTATGATTTTGATATTGTTGACAGAGGAAATGATGTCACCCTGGAACGAGATCGCCCTATGACGAAGGAAAGAACGAAGGGAGGAAGGACGATGGAGCGAAGAGCGACGAAGAGCTTGGGACGACCGAATTAGCGGTTAGGACGAAAATGTGTGATGCAGTTGCTTCCACGATCGCAGCAGTTGGACGGTTTTCCCTCCACAACCGAGCAGTTGAGACACGCAGCTCAACGGTTACAGGCACGATCCAGCAACTGCAGAGAGATACTGGAACTCAGTGGCGGAGCCAGGGATTCAACACAGGAGGGGCTAAGTTAAAAAGTTCAACAAAAAAAAGTACTAAAATTTTGAACTTCATTGATATATTTTCATTCAATACATTTACAATTGTCCTCGACGAGCTTTCATATGTTGAAAACGTTGGATAATTACTTCATTATCAATATTACAAAAAATATCATTTTCTATGTATACTACTAGACTATCATTCAACCATTGATCTCTCATCCGATTTCGCAATCGATTTTTCACAAAATGCATAGTTGAAAATGCTCTTTCCACTGTAGCTGTGGCAACCGGTAATATCAATACTAATGTCACCAATAAATAAACTAATGGAAACACTTTATCTTTTCCAGTTTCAACCATTCTTCTTGCAAGCTCACCAATCCCTTTCAATCTTGAAAAATCATTATCAGAACCAACATCCATAATATAAACTTCAAGTTGAATTTCAAGTGCCATGAGATCCATTGAAGAAAAATCATTTGGATAAAATTCAGCAAGGCGCAGTAGTTTATGTTTATCAAAAGCTGCAAACGAGTCATTTGGGCATAGACATGCCAAACAAAGGAGCAACTCAGTGTTCGTCTCATTGAAGCGGTTGTTTAATTCTTGAAGTTGCATGTCCAAAACTGCATAAAATAACTCAACACGAAAACGGTGTGTATTTGTGATCTTTTGACCCTTGCGTTGTGATCTCCCATTAGTCAAAAAAAATATCATCCATATTAGGAAGATCAATGTCATGATTCTCACAATAGGAAAAAACTTCACCAAGTAAAGAGTCCCATCCATTCTCTCTCATGTTTTGCAAGTTTCGCCTATACACTCCAATTAATTTCATGGCATTCACAATGTCTTAGTCTTTGTTTTGTAATGCTTGAGATAACTCATATGCAAATCCAAGTATTATTTTCATCAAGAATAAGCTAAAAATAAACTCGAATGAATGCATGAATTTCAGCAATGTTGTAGCTTGAAATCTTTGTTCAGAATTTCCCTCATTCGAAATAATTTCAAGCATATTAGTAATAGATGAAAACATACTAATTATGCTTAATAATGTACCATAATGTGAGCCCCAACGTGTATCAGCAGGACCTTTCAAAGTTATTTCTTGATTTAAACCTCGTCCACTTGAAATCTCATGACTATTAAGTGCTTCAATGACTGCACGAGCATGTTCTTCTTGAAGAATATCACGACGTTTTGCTGAAGCTCCAACAAGATTGACTAACATAGTAATTAAATTGAAGAGAGAATTAACGTCTTCATTCTTTTTTGCCACAGAAATAAGAACCAATTGAAGTTGATGGGCAAAACAATGAATAAAATAAGCACATTTATTATCCTCCAAAATGAGTGCTTTAAGGCCATTGAACTCGCCTCGCATATTACTAGCTCCATCATACCCTTGCCCACGCAGCCTAGACATACTCAATCCATGCCTAGAAAATAGCTTGTCAAGTGCCTCTTTTAGTGAAAGAGCTGTAGTACTAGTAACATGTTCAATACCGATAAAACACTCAACCACATAGCCATTTTTATCCACATAACGCAAAACGACAGCCATTTGTTCCTTTGATGATATATCACGAGACTCATCAACAAGAATAGAAAACAAAACATCACCCATCTCTCTAATAATAAATTGGGTAGTTTCAACTGAAACACAAGTTACAATATCTTTCTGAATCTCATTTGATGTCAACTGAAGATTTCTAGGAACATTTTCAAAAGTAATAGCATTAATGTCCTCATTATGGTCAGCAAGGAAATGTAGAAGCTCAAGAAAGTTACCTCGATTATTTGAATCTTTAGACTCATCATGCCCACGAAATACAAGCCCTTGTTTTAACAGAAATCTAACACAATCAATAGTAGCATTCAAATGGGCTCGATATTCACTTCGAGTTTTTTCTGAATATCTTGAGAAAGCTATTTCAATATGCTGCTTCTGATTCATCAACTCTTCACAATCCTGTCTAGCTTTATTATGAGCACTATTGATATCTCCCTCATGTTCAATAAATTTTTCTTTCTTCTTCCAATTCTTAAATCCTTGACCAACAAATATATCACCACCACTTTGTTTACCATTCTCTTCTTTAAAAAGATAACAAAAAAGACAGAATGCAGCATCTTTTTCTATGCTATATTCCAACCAAGAGCCAAAATTTTCAACCAAGTTGAGACAAACCGTCGTTTTTGATTTCCAAAATTTGATAATTTAAAGTTGTGATTTTTAGGTTGAACATGACCCTTTTATAAGTACGCTTTTCGGACTTCATCTCTGATATTATGACTATAATAAGAGATTCGAGGTCTTAATCCATGATCTGTAGGAAGATCTTGTAAATTAATTTCTACATCTTCACTTGAACAATACTTAGTTTTCTTCGGAGAAGAGTGTAATGTTGATTTTCTTTTAAAATATTTCTCCATAACTATATCAAATAAACAAAAGAATAATTCAGTTTCTTGACAATCGTAAAAAAGAATAACAACAATACAACATCAATCCCCAAAACCAACAAGACTGCAAGACTGATTGTGAAGCGTTGATACTACACTTGTTATTACATGATTGTATTTCTAATAATGTAGAATAAGAAGTGATACTACACTTGCAGACATGATTGTGAAGCGTTGTCAGTTTTTGAAGTTGAAAAGGTTATCACGGTTTGGATTAATTTCTAAGAATCAACAGTACAAAATAAAATGTATATGAAACTTGAGAAGAAGCAACTGACTATATAAAATGCAAGAAAAAGAAAAAAAATGTATATGAAACTTCATCAGCACCAAAACGTGTTTCCTATTTTATTTATTATTATTATTATTATTAATTTTTTTCTACGCAATAAAGTGAAACCACAATTTCAATGATGCCATCAAATTAAGTAATTAACAAATGTACAAAATAAACACAACCCATTAACGATTAACCCATTTCAAGCATCAAATTGAAAAAAAAAAAAAAAAAAAAAAAGAAAGATATTTGCTAATTTGCATAAAATTTGCAATCGAAAATGGGTTTTACTAGGGTTTAAGTATGTGATACTGATTGTAGTAATGATGATTAACAAAAAAAATTAAAAAAGAAAAAAAAGATACCAGGGTCCAGGGGCAGAGGGGCTGTCGGCTGAGTTGCTGAGTTGAAATGGGTTGCTGAGTTGCTGTGAAGAACTGAAGATGAAGGGCACTGTCGGCTGTACTTTGAAAAAAAAACAATTTTTTTTAAGTTTGTTAAATGTTTCAGGGCCCAACAGCCCCTGCTGGGCCCAACATGCCTCCGCCCCTGCTGGAACTTCCCAAAACGGTTGACAAGCTTCACTATAAAAGCTCACTTACACCAAGAGAGAAGCCCCCGACAAAATGAAGACTCAAATGAGCATATCTTTATTTTTTATTTCTTAGATTGTAATCCATAGGACTATAATTTGTGCGCTTGTGCCCCTTGGAGGCTTATTCACTTAATCAAACACCCATTGCTGAGACTTTGTCTCATGAGGTTTGAACCTTACACTCTCTTCTTTCTTTACGCATAAAAATTTCGCAAACAGTTTTTGGCGACCACAGTTGGAGAATTGGTGTAAAGAGTGGAGATGCCTCCAAAAAGAAACGCTCAAACTGGCTCAAGTACGGAGGAAGGAGGACTGGAGCAAACCAACCAGCCCCACATTCCAGCCGTAGTCGGTCATTTCGAGGGTCTGGCAAATGCCAGTCGATACAAACCTATGAGGGAGCTCAGCCCTAACGCGGTACGCGCGTTGTTCGATGAATTCACGCAAGATGTTGTCGAACAGGTTAGGCTTCAAAATGCTCATGTCATAGATAAATTCGTATCAACTAGCAATTCACATTACGAAAACATGGCCAAACATCTAAGCTCGTTGAATGAATTAATGGCCAAATTTGTAAACGGCGGGACGGCGCTGCCGTGGACTATGCCCCTCCCTGCACCAAGCAGTCAGGAGGCTGGTCCTAGTAATGTTCCTGCGTAAGGGACCAACATCCCTACAGTTCTCAGGGGAGGAATAAGTCCTGGGGGCAATGGCCCACAATTAGGGCCAAATATGCACCAAGGGCCAAATATGGCACAACATGAAGTGGTGTTGCCTCAAGGCATCTAGGCTTCTCAGGGGCAGAATCACGATTATGTCCCACTTTTGAGAGGACCGCAGTCGCCGCCCAGAGTCGTGCCATTTAATGGCAACGATAGGTTAATGGAACAAATGACCGAGATCCTTCAAAACCAATTCGGTCTAGGCATACGGCCAATTCGGCCAAAATATCGGAAACTGTATCCTGATTGGATCGATGTGGCTTATTCGTGGCCTCGAAACTACAAGATACCATATTTTTCCCTCTTTACGGGGTCTGGGGAGGTTTTTACCATGTAACACATAGGGCGATTTACCCTTCAGTGTGGGGAAGTCAATGATTTCCACAAATTGAGGATATTTCACGGCTCATTGTCAGGAGTAGCTTTCTTCTGGTATGTCAGTCTGCCGGCCAATTCGGTAGAAAGTTGGCAGCAAATGGAACAATTGTTCCATGCGTAATTTTACAAGGCTGAATCTGAAGTAGCCTTGGCAGATTTGGCAAACCTAAGACAGTTGCCAGGAGAGTGGGCCGAGACATTTTTACAGCGGTTTAAGGTAGCCCGAGGCCGATGTTACGTGCCTTTGCCCGAAAAGGAATTTGTGAGGATCGCTCAAGGTTGCCTCAATCTCGATCTAAAAAAGAAATTTCAGGATCGCGAATTTTAGGACCCTCCCCAACTCACCACTAGTGTGGTGCGTTATGAGCGGTTATTACGAGAAGAGGAGCAAATAAAAAATTCGAGCAAATGGACGTATTATAGAAATATTGATTATGAAATGGGCGAAGTAGACGTCGAATCGGCCGATTTATGTTTGGCCGAATTGGTTAAGGGGAAGCCTTACATTTGTAAGACGTGGGCGGAGCCCAAAGCCAATGAAAAGAACGATAAAAAGAGTAGGAACTTCTCTTTTGATATCACTAAAGTTGATGCCATATTCGACTAGTTGTATAAAGATAAACAAATTAGTTTGAGCGACCGACATACGTTGCCAACAGCCGAACAAATCGGTAGTAAAAAATATTGTAAGTGGCACAATGCATGGTCTCATACAACTAATAATTGTCTTGTTTTTCGAAATGTTTTACAGGTTGCCATAGAATCTGGACGAATTACGTTCGAGAAAAAGATGACAGTGGATAACAACCCTTTTCCAAAATCGGTGGAATTGAACATGATCAACCCAGACCTTGCCAAGATGAATCTGCCGAAGGTCAAATTGGTTCTAGACGAAGGACAACACCATCATCGTCCAAGCGCTCTGGAAAGGATTAAGGCACATTCAGAGCATGGAGACCGGCAGAATATTTGTATTCGATGCAAAAATAATATAGAATGGATGAGGGAGTTAGAAGAGACTTGTGAAAGGCCCGTAAAGAAAGAGTCAGCAGCATGGTAGCCACGGACCATCGCCCCAAGATTCTATGGGGAGAATTCAAATTTCGTACAAAATGTAAGGACGTTAAGGCCGAAAATTCATCGACCCAATATATGGCATTCATACCGAAGACCACTTTCAGGACAGCATCCAGGCAGAAACTATCCCCCCGTGGATGAAATGACGAGGACGCAGTTAAGGCGACATCAAAGAAACTATGGTCGTATGATGCGCCAACAAGGCGAAGCAAGGGCCACCACGGGCCGTAGCCCTCGCATAATGGAGAAATCAGAAGCAAACAAAAAAGAGAGTGACAGCAAAAAAAGGAGTAGTAACGAGCGGCGATGAACACACTAAGTTTGATAGGGGAAAGCGGGATGAAACAGACGACGAAGAACCTCTTATCGTCATTCAGTTCGGCAGTATGCCACTGGTTGTGGCCAACTATTAATTGTTGCCGGAAAATTCAAGGGGGATAACAGCGGAGAAGCTGGAACAAGCGAAGACGTCGAATGTCTATGAGGGCAACCGAACGAAATTACAGCGCTCTCGATAACAGATAGGGAGGCTTCGGATGAGGAAATGACCGACATAGAGAAAAAATAGACATCATAACCGAAGCAAGGAAAAATGGGAATTTCACAAAATCAGATTCTCAAAGAATTGTATGAGGCCGGCAATCCTGCAGTTGGGACATTGGGAGAAGATTTGGGACGATATCCATTCCTCGTTTTGTATGGGACACCTAAGATAAAACGGACCATCACCAGAGCCGAAAAACGGAGATTGGCCGTCAATAACGTCTCTCAAGATGCACCAGCCACGTTGCCACCATATGGATGAGACATGGAAGAAAATTACCTCAAGCTAACAATGAGGGCGATCAAGCAATGGAGATAGGTCTGTCAGGGAAGGTGATATTCCCAAAGCCACCACCACAAATGACAAAGCATCTGCGGCCGATGTACGTAAAAGCAAAGGCTAATGGGATACCTATCACCAAAGTGTTGATTTTAATGGGGCGGCCATTAATGCAATACCAATTAGGATGCTAGGACGTTTGGCAAAGTTAGAAGAAGACCTCCTCCATACGGAAGTGGTGCTTACCAGCTTTAATGGAGGGGCGACGACGGCCAAATGGGTTATTCCGTTGGACCTGCAAGTGGGAAGTACTACGAAAACAGTCTTATTTTTCGTCATAGATGGGCCGACAACATACAATATGCTTATAGGACGAGACTGGATACACGGTAGTCAATGCATCCCTTCATCCCTTCATCAATGCCTAATTTTATGGAACCAGAGGGACGAGGTGGAGATAGTGCATGCCGATAACAAGTCTTTTGCTGCAGAGACAAATTCGGCCGAGTACTTCATGTACGAAGGGAATTATGGGCCGACCAGAGTTCTGAATGAAGGGGAAAACCCGACCATTGTGGCTCAAAATGACGAGTCGTACCCCGCGGGACTGCTGAATGATTTGTTCGCACAAACGAGACCAACCACATTGGTTTTTGGAGAGCCAACACACAATAATTTCAATGAAGAACAAGTAGAATAAGGAGCAAGCCGCCCTTGCGGCCTCCAAGGCCAATTTAATGGCCTATGTAGCAGAGTGAAGAAATGAGGCCGAAGCACAGGTCGCGATTTCGGCCTTAAGAGGCAAACTGCCGGCGCATTAGACGGATGACAAGATAAAAGAACTATGTGGAATGGACTGCTTGATAGAAGGAGGTGAATCAATGGAAGAAGAAAAATACGCTCTGAATGGACGACGAAAGACAAATATCTCAAGAGGAAAAGATGCATTGGACGAGGTAAATCTGGGGAGCGAGCATGATAACGCATCACTCACTTACGTCAGCAAGGAACTGGAGTCCCGGGTATGCGAAAGGCTAATTTGTTTACTGCGAGATGCCTGGTTTAGATAGGATGTTGGTGGAGCATAGGCTGCCAATCATGCCAAGCCATAGGCCTCATAAGAAGCCTCCCTGGAGGTTTGCGCCCAATGTCATGCCTGATATTAAGAAATAAGTTGAACGCATTTTAGAGGCGAATTCATTAGGACGACCAGATATGTGGAATGGTTGTCAAATATCGTCTCAGTCAGGAAAAAGATTGGAAAAATAAGGATCTGTATAGACTTCATAAATTTAAACTTAGCGACACCAAAAGATCAATACCCAATGCCGACAGTAGATTCCCTAGTGGACTCCACGACGGGGTACCAAGTCTACTCTTTTATGGATGGGTATGCAGGTTATAATCAGATTTACATCGCCGAAAACGATGTACACAAAACAACCTTTAGGTGCCCAGGCTCTCTAGGGTGTTATGAATGGGTAGTGATGCCGTTCGGCCTGAAAAACACTGGTGCCACTTATCAGCGGGCCATCAATTTGATCTTTCATGACATGATCGGTGAATTGTAGAAGTCTATATGGACGATATAGCGGCTAAATCTGTGACCATGGAAGAACATTTTAGCCATTTAGCAACGGCCTTTGAGCGAATGAGAAAGTTTAAACTAAAATTGAATCCTGCCAAATGTGCTTTCGGGGTGTGCGCAGAAAATTTCCTAGGTTTTCTAGTGCACCAACGGGGAATCGAGATTGACACCAATAAATCTCGGTCGATCACCGAAGCTATACCACCCCGAAATAAGAAAGAGTTACAGAGGTTCTTAGGGTAAATTAACTTCTTAGGATGAATTATCTCCAATTGTGCAGGGAAAACAAAAGTGTTCTCCTCCTTATTGAGGTTAAAGGACAATGATGAATTTGTATGGACCGAAGAACATTAACAAGCTTTTGACAGCCTGAAGAAATACTTGTCACAACCGCCGGTGATGGTACCTCAGTGCCAGGAAGGCCAATGAAATTGTACATATCGGCCGAAGAACAGTCCATAGTTGGGATGATCGCGCAAGATGATGACATAAACGTTGAGAGAGCCATTAATTATGAATGAAATTATTCTCCAATGGAAAAATTATGTTTGGCTTTATATTTCACATGTACTAAATTACGAGCCTACCTTAGGTCGAACATAGTGTATTTGATCACAAGAATTAATAATAAAGTACATGTTTTCTCGTCCTATCTTGCATCAAAGAGTTGGGTTTTGGTCACTATCACTTTCAGAATTCGATATACAGCATGAGCCCCAAAGGGCCGTTAAAAATAAAGCTTTGGCCGATTTCTTGGCCGATCACCAATGTTTGAGCACTATTAGAGAAATAGAAATGGATCTGGACGAATGCGGTCTGAAACCATGGACGATGTATTTCGACGAATCCAGCACAATGAAATGAGTTGGAATAAGGATTGTCTTAGTCAGCCCGTTGGGAGAATCATTTCGGTTCTTAATCAAGTTGAACGAATATTACACTAATAAGCAGACCGAATACGAAGCCTTGATACTTGGGTTGGAGATGCTCTTCAACATGGGAGTAACCCACGTATCCATTAAGGGGGATTCGCAACTAGTAATCCAATAAGTGATAAGAACCTTTAAATGCCAAAGCCCATCAGTCATGGCATTATTGGATGTGGCCAAAGAGTTGGTAGAGCGATTTGATCATGCTGAGTTGGAACACGTTCCAAGGGCGAAGAACGAATTGGCCAATAGCTTAGCCCAAGCAGCTTCTGGGTATAAGCAGACAATATAGGTGGGATATATAGGAGCAAAGAGGTCAAGCCAGCCCTAATGAGACGAACTAGGCAGACGGATGCCATGGTCATCGAAGCCGAAGAGGAGGACGATTGGAGAAGCGAAATCAAGACGTTTCTAAAACAGCCCGAATGAGGGAAGGATCGAAAGCTAAAACTTAAAGCCCTGAACTACGTAGTCTCAAGAGATGTGCTATATAAAAAACGACAAGATGGATTGTTTTTGAAATGTGTAGGGCCATCTGAATCCAAAACTATCATGGCCGAAGTGCATGAAATTGTTTGTGGGGCTCACCAAGCAGTAATAAAGATGAGATGGTTGATTATATGAAGCGGCTATTATTGGCCGAAGATGGGAGAATCGTGAGTCTCGTATGCCAAAGGATGCATTGCTTGTCAGAAGCACGTGCCTATTCAAAGGGCACCAGCGACCGAGATAATCCCAGTCATTAAACCGTGGCCGTTTATGGGATGGGCGATAGACTTGATAGGGAAGATTTACCCAGCATCAAGCAATAGGCATACTTTCATCATTGTTGCTACCGATTTCTTTACCAAATGGGTGGAAGCTATCCCAGTTGTGGAAATCTCCCAAGAACAGATCATCAAGTTCATAAAAGAGCATATAATTCACCGATTTGGTATACCACAAACAATAATGATAGACCATGACACCTCATTAAACGGTGAAAATGTGAAAGATTCCTCCTGCCGAATACGGAATCCGGTTGGTGAACACACTACCCCCTATTACCCTCAGTCAAATGGTCAAGAAGAATCGTCCAATAAGACCCTTAATGGTTGATTCATAAGATGTTGACAGACAACGCTAGACGATGAGACGAATATTTGAGTCAGGATCTATGGGCCTATAGGACATCACCACGAACAAGTACTTCAGTGACGCCGTTTCAGTTAGTGTATGGTCACGAGGCTGTGCTTCCAGTAGAAATGAATATCGAGTCCACCATGGTGATGTTACAAGAAAAGCTGACAAAGGAAGACTACGACGAGGCAATGATCAAGAATTTGTTGGAATTAGACGATATCAGATGTGATGTGCTAAATCGTCTAGAAGCACAAAATAGAAAAATAGCCAAGGAATATAATCTCAGAGTAATGGCTAAATCGTTCAGGGAGGGCGAATTAGTGTGGAAAACTATATTGCCACTTGGTTCTAAGGACCCGACGTATGGCAAATGGTTGCCCAACTGGGAAGGCCAATTCGTGGTGAAAAATGTGTTACTAAACGGAGCCTATCATTTGCAGGACTTTAACGGAAGAATGCATGCAAGAGCGATAAATGGCAAGTACTTAAAGAGATATGTGCCCTCTTTGTGGGAGCATGAAAATATACAAAATGCATTGGAATAATAATGTATTTTCATTAATTACGGACGAAAATGTCCTAAAAATACAAGGAATATACGATATAACGTCTTACAAAAATCATTAATTTTGGCCCGAAGACCGCCGAAAACCCCCGAGCAGCTCCTTAATGGTCGAAAGCGTCTCTCTCCTCAGGCGCCATTCGTCTTGTATCTCCAAACCCACCGCATCCAAATCGGCCAAGTTTTTCTCAAAATTTATACGGGCCAAACCTTCATACTCTGCCATAGACTTGTCCATCTACGTTACTTGAGTAGCAATGGTCCTCATTTTAGCCTCTTTTCTCATACGGCTTTCCTCGACAAGACGCTGAATCTCTTGTAACTGTCGCTCCAGGTCCAGGAAGACCGACTCCTCGATCATCATCTCTTCTGTAGTCTCCCTCAGGGCCTGATGAATGGCGTCAAGAGAGCTACGGAGCGTTTCTTTCCTCATTACAGAGGAGCGAAGCCCAACCCTCTGGCTGTGCATATTGCGATACCGAGAGAGAAAGGCTGCTATGCCGGCCTGCATTTCTTGGAGGAAAAGCCGATCATCAACCGATATGGGCAATGTAGGGAGGGCCAATATCCGGCTTAAATCATATGAGCTTTTTTCCAATTGAAGGACGTTCTCTGGCCGAGCGGCCTGACTAACCTCCAGTGCAGCAAAGGAAGCGTATTGACCAAGAATCTCCCGAAGGCCCTCCAGGTCTGTAGTGGTGTTGACCGAAGGTGAAGTAGGCCGAAAAGAAGCAGAGGACAATCGCCCAAAGCGGTACAAAATATTCTGGACCGATTGCAGCAATGGGTCGGATGCCTGCACACGAAGAAGGAATTAGCAAAATGAACTAAGACCGTGAGCTAAAGGAAAGGGGAGAAAGACTTACCACCCCAGAACCAGAACTGGAAGGCCGATCCACCAATGCCTCAAATGCCTCAGCTTGTGGCTACACTAGTTCTTACTGAGATGAAGGATCTGAGGATGATGGATGTTGAGGGACACGCGCCAGCGGCCATGTGGCCTGAGGAGGAGACGGCCGAGCATGAGAACTTTGTGGCAAGACGGGAGACTCAGCCCGAGGGGGCGATGATTGTTCAGAAGCGATTGGCACTTGGACTGTCGGAACAGGAGCTGCGGAAGAAGCAATCATGAGAGCCGGAGGGGACGGCTGTTCAGGCACAAGAGACTCCACTCGAGAATGAGAGGGCGGAAGAGCCGAAGATGACGGCTGCGCAAAGGCCGAAGTCTGGTGTGCAGAAGTACTTGGAGATACTGTTTCTGGCGTTGAGCATTGCGGCGCAGCAGTGGGTCGAGCATCTACAAGAGAATCAGAATCAGACGAATTAGAAATGTAAATGACCCCATTCTCCTCGTAAAAATGACGAAGTACGTCATTTTTGTACATAGACCGAGTCTCCTCTAACGACTCCAATTCGGCCAAACTATAAAGGCCGTCCACGTCCCTATAACTCCCTCTAAGCCCTGAGGCAGACATCATGCGTACTAAGGGATACAGTTGCTTGAGGTGGTGCCAAAGAGACCCAGTCGGCCAAGTAGGCTCTGGCACTTCAGCCTCATCATCTGGATCCTGCATAATTGGTGCAGAACCGTCTGAAGAGAAGCGCTCAAATAGAGGATGGTCTCTTGGAATTTCCTCGACTCTTGGACGCGAACGGCCAGATTCAATATATGGCTCCGTACCTTGGGGATCGGCTTCGATTGCACCGCCCTCTCCTGATAATTGCTCCATGATGGGACCCTCGGTCGCTTCATCCTCATCAGAGGGAAACTGAACGACCGGCTTTTCTGCAGGTCCCATCTCCTCGCCTCCGCCTATAGGAGCTTCGGCCCTCGGAGTTCGCGCCATTTCGGGCATTACGGAAGGCGGCTCAATCTAAAGCGCCTGCACAAAATACACAATTATGATTTCAGAGTACATCAAACTCATGTGCAAAAGAAGACGGGTCTCAAACTCATACCTTAGAGCGACGGACGAGCGGCACGTCCGAATCAGAGCTACGACTGGGGGAAGGCTGCTTCCTTTTAGCGAGCTTTATTTTCTTGGGCTTGGACGCCTCAGCTGCTTTCTTCGACCCCGTCGGCTCAGAAGACTTGGGGGATAAAAGAATTGAAGAAAAGACTCTCGCAGAAGGCAAAGAGAAAAATCGTTCGCGGGCAGATGGCCAAAAACGATCAAAAGAATAATGAACAGACGTGCAAAGAGCAAAAGGAGCAATAACAAAAGAAGAGATCAAAGAGCGAGTTTCCGCCAAGGAATCCTCAACTTTAGAGACTGAAAAGACCTTAAAACGGTCTGACGAAGCAGAGCGCGTGTGAAAGAAAGGAAGAGGCCACCCTTGAACGAGACCAAATTGACGGGCAACGAAGTTGGGTGAATACACCTCCACTATGGCCTTGCCAATGGCCCTAGTCAAGATGTCATGAATCAGGTCGCGGCTGTATAAAAACCTGCGCCATATGCGAAGACCTGATTCGTCCTCTTCCGAAAGAGGAAGGTCATGAACGAATGATGGACTATCCGACACAGAAAAAGGGAAAAAAGAGAGAACTGACCGGCGTAAACACACACGTATAACGCAAACGCACATATCGTTCAAGTAGTATAAAAATATCGATCCCACGAGGACTTAATATCTAAACTATTAATTTTATGAGGTCAAATGATTACTAATATCTAATAAGTTGATTGATTGATTTGAAATGGTGACGATTCTAATTTAAAAACAAGTAAATAAAATTGTCGAAAATAGGTTTTAAGAAAATTCAATATTAAAAACTATCTAGGGTTGTGATTTCTTCCAATATCATTTTAAAGATGAAGTGGTTATCTTAAAGTTGGGTAATATATTGATTTATTAACCTGGAACACTAAATTATGTGTAAGCCTCTGTCGATGGTCAGACACAAATACCCAGTTTAACCCAATTGAACCATATGTCTATGTCAACCAAATTATCTGGATTCATTAAGTTTCAGTTCCAATTATGGCTACCCCCCCCCGCCCGACAGGTATATCCTATCCTGTAAGGAAATCTATTAAAGGGTTATCTATCCTCAATGAAGATCGTGGGCTATTGAGTCTAATGCTGAAACCTAAAATCTCTATGTCTAGTTCATTTTAGATTTACCAGATCAATTTTATTAATGGTAAGTTAATGAAAAAACATTAAGTTTAAGACTTAATAAATAAATCTTTATATTACCCAAGCTATAATCTAACCCTTATAAAACGGTGATATTGGATTTCATCACAACCCCAGATAACTAATTTAGTTACAACACATAACTAGGGCTAGTAAAAACTTGAAAATAAAAGACAAAGTAAAAATACGGTAAAGTAAATACTGAAAAGTAAATTACAATAAAATAAAATGCTAAGGTAAAATGAATTACTTTTACTACTACTAATTTAGATATCTCCCATAAAATAATATATAAACTTGTGATTCTTTTTCCAACCAGCCATATAAGCGGTAACCTGATTAAGTCAAATTAAGTCCAACCAGCCATAAAGGCGGAACCAAAATTAAATTACCAACCGACCAATCTGGCGGTATCCTTTATTAGTCAAATTTAAATCAGATTAAAATGAATTACCAACCGACCAATTGGCGGTATCCTTTTTAAGTCAATATTTTAAATAGTGAATATATTATTTTTAAGGGAGATTAATCTAAATAGTAACAGTAAAAGAATTACCTTTCACTCTAGCTGGGGGAGTTACCTCCTCATGGTAAATAATAAAAACTGTAAAAAGTAAAAATTAAATTACTATATTAACAAAACGTAATTAAAATTAATTACAAAACTAAAAAACTAAAAATTAAAAGAAAGTAGAGAGAGAAACTCTCTCTTTAGATAGAATATAAGAGAGAGAGTGGTGCATTGAATTCTGAAATCTCGAGCTCAATTTATAGGCCTCGATAGGTTTCCAGCGTCGCGACGCCAGGGACGTCAGCGTCGCTACGCCAGATTTTGTCGACGTGGCACGCTCTGGTTCGCTGGTTTGAAGATTCTGGATAAGCTGATAAGGTGACACGTGGCGCGGTGGTTGGGCTTCAATTATTGTGACACGTGGCGGCTTCTGATTGGTCGCTGAGATTCTTATCCGCCACGTGTCAGATAAGGATTAGATACTCAATGATTGATGCTGACGTGGCGGTGACGTGGCGACACGTGGGAAAGAGACTGTCGGCACCATATAATTGCGACACGTGGCACTTCCTGATTGGCTGATGATGATGTGGCACGACACGTGGCAATGTTGACCTGTTGACTTGCTGACGTTGTTGATGACATAGAGACACGTAGGATGCCACGTGGCACAAGTGGCGATGATGACTGTCGGCACCGTAGGATGTTGACACGTGGCACGGCACATGTTAGCAGATCGGCTGTGATGGTGACACGTGGCACGGCACATTTTAGCAAGGTCAAATTTTTCTCAGATTCTGATTTGTGGACCCGGCGCATGTTAGCATTGTTCGGCGCATTTTAGACGTCGCGACGCTGAAGGCTTGGAGTCGCGACGCGGACAATTTACAAAAATGCCATTTTTGTCCAATTTTCACCGTTTTGACCCAAATCACCTCCAGAATGTCCTGAAACTCTATTTATATAAAAAATAACACAAAACACATCAAAATATTCACAAAACTCAAGAAACTATACAAAATATTAGGTTAAATGAGTGGGAAATAGTGATAGATTTACCACTCACCAGGAACCTGAGGAATATTATAGAAATTCTCAAAAACAGTACGAGGAAGGAAAGAAGATGGCCGAAATTGAGAAAAAAAGAAGACCGGCACAAGGATAAGGGTGAGTTGAATCAATTATGCCGAAGACAGGGAAATAGGCTCTCAACCAGAGTTGAACGAGCCACAAGGGACCGGAGGCAATGGGTGATGCCCCCGACCGAAGTTGTTTATGGAGGACGGCCAATCCCCGATATATGGCGGCCAGTAAAAAGGAGGTCAGGTCTAAGTGACGGCAGTGGGCAAGGTCGGAAGAGATATGAAGATAGCCCGCCACAGGTTTTTGCTTGGTGCACAAATGATGTATTTGCACAATCAGTAATGAAGGAAGGCCGTTCGCTCTAACATCGAGACCGTACCGGCCGTTTTTGAAAATGTGCGAAGGAAAGAAGAATATGACGAAAAAGAAGAAGAGTCCATTGAAGGAGGAGGGAAACGAAAAGTTGTGGAGGCCGAGATGGTCGCTCCAAGAGGGGCCAGTCCAGTAAGAGCACCAATATCACGAAGGGTGATAGTGAAGGGCCCGACCGGAAGAATGAATACATTGTATTCAGAAGACCAAAAGAGCAAAGAAATAGGAAACAAGTTACGGTCAAAAGGGGGCAAAGCTAATGAAAGCTCGATGAAAGGAAGAAGGTGATGTTTGTCTAAAAAGGCTCGAGTATCCGCATGCAACAGCATACGTTGAAACCAGGCTTCGAATGCGGTATCGGGTTTGGGCCAGGTGCGAATCGGATTGGATTGAGCAAGAGGAGAGATGTTAAGTGGCTCAGAAAATGGGAGGCCAGAAGAAGAGGGGAACTGCTGAGCCAACGGAGCCATTGCGATAGTATCATCTTCAATGAAGATGGGGCCAAGAGCGCACTGGCCGAAATTCTCATCAAGAGCGTGAACGCCGAAGGTGCCCACAGAAGAAGATTCCAGTGTCATCTTATAATCGGCGAAGGTTGAGGCGCTAGTTTTGGGAGCAGAGAATGAAGAAGCCACTGATAACAGAAGGTCGAGAATGCGATAAAAGTGAGTTGCAGAGGAAGTCAAAGGTAAAGTGAAAACCAGAGTGGGATGAATCCTTATGTAACAGACGAAGGGTTTAACCTGGGACAAGTGTCGCAATACGAGTCGTCGAGAAGTGAAAGCGGCGGGAAAATGGAAAATGATGAAAGGTTGCCCTAGACAGGTGTTCGAATGCAACTCGCTGTGAAAGTGACGTGCGACGGAAGGGAACACGGAAGTGACGTAAAAAACGGCTCTTAAATGGGCCTCATGATGAAACATATAGGAAAGGGCCGCACATTTATTGCAGAAGTGATGGGTTCGCGTAGGACTCTAAAAGGCAGCCCGACAGATTACAGAGCGAAGAGTTCCGCCCCGGGTTTTACCTCGCTCGACCTTGCGGCATCGGCCTCCAGCAGATCGGCCGAACCTCAAAATCTTAGCATCGACCTCCAAGATCGGTCAAGGACAGATGTCAATACTACATCCTCTAGAGGCATCGCCCATGCTGTTTCCATTATTGGCATAAGCAGTAAAGACAAAATTGATGTGACAAGACCATCAGGCCGCAGGCTTACTTTCGGCAAAAAACCAGACCTAGGGCAGGGAGCCCCCCATTCGGTCAGGTAACACATGGAAAAGCCATTCACATGAGAACAGTATCATGGCTTGAGAGTATATAAAAAGAGGAAGGTTGAAGAAGTAACTTGCAAGGTCTCCCAATCGCCCATTTAA
The DNA here is from genome assembly GCA_019454045.1 of Zanthoxylum bungeanum. Taxonomy (NCBI): domain Eukaryota; kingdom Viridiplantae; phylum Streptophyta; class Magnoliopsida; order Sapindales; family Rutaceae; genus Zanthoxylum; species Zanthoxylum bungeanum. Next base: position 180,385 of record SKCR01042568.1, read on the forward strand.
GGGCCGACCTTACTCAAAACATCGAAGCTTGGCCCTCCGTAACCAAGAAAAGATCGGGAGAAGCAGGACAGAGTCGGGAAAAATGAAAGATCTGCATGCAACATAGGCCAGCAGAAGTGAAAGCTTCCTTTTAGTAAGGTGTAAAATGGAATGTAAAAGGATTCACTAACGGCCATCCACACGGCGTAAGGTGTAAAATAAAATGTAATGTTGTGGATGGGCTGCGTCCGTTAGCGACAATTATCCAGGGTCCTCTTTGTGGAAGGTACTGCACCTCCCGGTTGAAGATGGGTTACGCTCGTTGACAGCGGCTGGCCTGAGCTTCTTTACGCGGAGAGTGCTGCGAACCCGATTCCACAAGTTCTCTGGACTGAGGGATTGGCCGAATGATGGGCTGGTCGAGGGCGAAGAGGAATGACCATACAAGTCTCTATCTTTCCAATCTATACGTCTTTTCGTCGATGGAAAACCGAAAAAATTCACCTCGATCTTCACTTTCGGTTCAATCAAGGTAAATTTAGGGGACAATTGTTGACAGAGGAAATGATGTCACCCTGGAACGAGATCGCCCTAGGACGAAGGAAAGAACGAATGAAGGAAGGATGATGGAGCGAAGAGAGACGAAGAGCTTGGGACGACCGAATTAGCGGTTAGGACAAAAATGCGTGATGCAGTTGCTTCCACGATCGCAGCAGTTGGACGGTTTTCCCTCCACAACCGAGCAGTTGAGACACGCAGCTCAACGGTTACAGGCACGATCCAGCAACTGCAGGGAGATATTGGAACTGCCCAAAATGGTTGACAAGCTTCACTATAAAAGCTCACATACACCAAGAGAGAAGCCCCCGACAAAATGAAGACTCAAATGAGCATATCTTTATTTTTTATTTCTTAGATTGTAATTTGTGCGCTTGTGCCCCTTGGAGGCTTATTCACTTAATCAAACACCCCTTGCTGGGACTTTGTCTCAGGAGATTTGAACCTTACACGCTCTTCTTTCTTCACGTATAAAAATTACGCAAGCAGATATGTATGTCAATTTGTATGTTAACTAGCAGATAACCTGCAAGATGTGTTTCTCGTTTTATTAAGGATAAATATAGTATATATCAATTGTAAAAAGTATAATTAATTAGGATTATACATTCAATCATAATTATCCAACCAAAGATTATAATAGAAAATTTGAGAATTATTTTGAAGAAGATGATCTTAAATCAAGTCGAGTGATCTCTATCATTAAAAAATTATTAGCTCCGCCTCGGTGCTCTTTATGGATCTCTTGGCTAATGTTCTCATAGGATTCTTGGTTGTTTCTTTTCAAAATGGGCACTTATTTATTCAAGAACAATGAACTTAGGGGAATGGTAGAAACTTAATTATATCTTGATTTTCCCAAGTGAATGCAAAATGAATAGACTAAGGGTTCTATTTATAGAGATGGATGGTTCTCAATGGGCAATCGGAAACCACATGACCCGGATTTTCACACTCATAGCATATGACTTTATCTTTCTTGTGCTTTCATGGCCAATTCTCTTCCTTCTTCTCATCCATCTGAGATTTCCCTTTATACTTTTCGAATTTGAGGAACTTCTTGAATTTCTTTGTCAAATGTCAACTCATCATCACTATCATCTTCTTCATCACTTGAACTAGCATCATCCTCTTTTCTCACAAAAGACTTAAAAGGTTATTCTCTTTTTATTCTTTTCATCTTCTTCCCTTAAATCTTTCTCAATCTCCATCTCATATTCAATCAATTTGCCCACCATATCATCCAATTTCAAGGTGTTCATATCATTTGACTCTTTTATGGAGGAAGTACAAAACCTATATTCCTTAGGAAGAGACATAAGGATTTTCTTCACTTGATCACTTGTACTAATGTTTTTTCCTAAAACACTTAGTTGATTAATAATCATGGAGAATCTTAAAATCATCATACCAATCTTTTCTCCGGCTTCCATCTTGAAGTTATCCAAGTCACACATAAACTGGTTGATCTTTGATTCCTTGACTTGGCTAGTGTCCCCATTGATAATCTCCAAAGACTTCTACAATTCATATGCATTTCTAAATTATGAAAGTTTGTTGATCTGACTCATATCAATTACACAAAGTAGATGGCTGAGAGCCTTAGTATTTAGGGAGGCTTCCATGAAATCATCATTGGTCCATTCAAAATGCGGCTTCAAAAACTCCACACCTATTACTATCATTTTTCATTGGCATTCTTGCACCTTTTGTGTTCACTTTGAAGGATTTCACATCAACGACAAGAAGATAATTCAATATCATCATCTTCCAATAGCTATAATCAGTTTCGGTGTAGAATGGAGATTTAGTTTTTGGAAATCCACCGACAAGATTGTTGAGTAGCTTGTAGAGGCCATGATCTATTCTCGGACTGTTAGGTCTTTGTTGAGAATACCTAACTCTGATACTAATTGAAATTTCCTACAAGCACACACAACAAGCAATCTTTATACCCAAGAGAGTGGTGAATTGGGTAAAGGCCTAATATGCGAAATTAAAAAATCATTTCAATTTTATATATAGCCAAAATGCAAGTTACAAATTAATATGCAAATACTAAAATAAACTTGCGATAAATAAAAGTTAATGGATATAAAAAATGACATCGGTGACTATAGTTGTTTGACCAACAATGCCTACGTCCACTCCTCCAAGCCGCTCTTGAAGTTTGCCATTAAGTTGAATCCATAACTTACATCGAGTTTTCCGTGACTCACTCATAACCAAGAGTTTTGTCCCCTATGTTCACTTCAAACCTTAACACAAGAATTTTATCACTTAGGCTCACTCTAAAACCTTTACAATGAGTTTTTTCTATAGGCTCACTCACAAACTTTTTACAACCAAATGCACACTTTTAAGTATACCCACTCAACAAAGGATTTCCCAACCTTAAGTATTTGAATATGAAAGTTTACAACCCAACTTGGGCACTCAAAAAGATAAAGAAGATTCAAGATGTGAGTTATTAACCCAAGTATTCTAAGCTCTATAATGATATGAAGATGTATGTAGTGAGCTTTGACAATGAAGAGAGTGAATAAGAAGATTTGTTTCTCTTTGTTTTTGCCTTAAAGAAAATGTATGAAGGTGTTGGAGGGTTGCAAAAACAAAATAAAAACTCAATTTATAGAGATAATGAAAGCAGTCTCTGTTGTTTGCGCTGAGGCCGATATGCCATAATAACGGCTATAAAATATTACCGTTTGACATCGGTAAGCGCAATAACAAACCAGATTACTGACCGGCATAGAGACCGGTATGGATCATGTTGTTCTAAAGAGTATGTAAAATAAGAAGATTGACCGGTATGAATGCCGATATGCTTTAGACTGGTTCCAGTAACTGTACAAACTCCACACTGACCGGTATGGAGTAGCTCGGTTCCAGAGACGATGCAAAACTACTTAGAGTAGAACATGGACACCGGTATGCCAGTGTGGGAGACCGGTATGCCGGTCTCAGTGCAAAAAATGCAGGATTCGAAAGTTGAAAATATTTTATACATGACCCTAATGCATCTAAATGAATGTGCATATGTCCTATGAGTTTAGAGACTTAAATTATCAACTCACTTATAAAGAGAGCCCTAAGCTAAGACCACATAAGATATTCTTCAACAGGCGCTTGAATCTTCACATAATGATTATGCTATTTGCGACTAATGTGCTTCGACATCTTTTTGTTCACGTATTCAAGTAACCCGCCTACATAGGTTGTCATTAGACTTCCCTCTCTTGCACCAAAAGGGTAAGGCTAAGGTTACAGCCAACTACATCACCTACTTCTGTTCAAACTTGGTACAACAAACAGAGTCAGTCAATTTATTCACAACAAAAACGGAAATCTGTAACATTCTTGTTGCAGCCTCAAAGAAAGAAGAATCCAAGTTCAGAACAACAAATTCCAGATATCCCATGGTCCCAACAAAAGATACAAAATTTAACCACCGAATCATCTTGAACAATTGAATAATAGGGGATAGGCCATTATCATACCATCCTACTGGCGGCAGTCTGCAGCATAATTTCCTATGTAACTTCGAACTTTCATCTAGACTGTTAAAAACTCGTTGAATTGAGAGAGTTGCAAGAATTTAATGCAAAAACAAAGTGCGGCATGGAAATTAAATAAGACTTGTGCATCAGCTGATGATCATCTTGTTAAGAAATTCGGCTCGCTTAGGAAAATACTTCATTAGTTCATTCTTGGTCACCCAAACAAAATCCTCGCACTTCTCAATGTTAAACTTGTTGGTTGCAATCACTTGAGACTTGAAGAAGAATTGCTGGCAAAATAAAGGAATCAACAAAGTCAGAGATAATCACACACACACACGCTTCTACATTAAAATGCAACATAAAAGCAAGTCAGTTATCAGTAAGAAATGAAGTATACATTGTTTACAAGAATTATAAATTCAACAGCGTCTAGTTTTCTGAAAATATATCAACAGAAGCAAGTACAAAGATGAATATATCTGTAAATATACCTTATATGATGGAATGTCTGGCACCTTTTCTGTGGGCTGTATTACCATATGACCCATGGGAGCATTTCCAACAAAATAAGTGTGGGAAAGGTCACCAAGTACAGATTGTAAGGCAGACTCTGCACACTGCAAACAAATTGATAAGAATTTATACGCTTAGTTGAAGGACAAGAAGGTCGATGAAAAGAAGAATCACCTTGCGTAAAGTCTCCTCAGACTCGTAAACTTTTTCTGGAAAATGCCAGATAGGCTTCCCACCAGGAGCTCCAAAAGTTTTACCATAGAGAATAAGGTACAGTCTTCTGTCAAGTGCTCTCTGTAATGACCTTAAGTAAAAAAATAAAAAATTATAATAAAAACATTATTTTTAATAATTCCTGCATAAATTTAATTTTAGACTTGGTAGTTACTCGAATGCAATACAACATAAATAACATGAAACCTTTTCTCTTCTAAGGGAAATTTTATAATAATTTTGAAAACATGAAAGGCTGCTTGTGAAGATAATTGAAAAGTTTTGAGCTTTAAAGTTCATTAAACCATAGGTCTATGATTTTTTTTTCTTTTTTGGAAACGTTGGAAACCCCGCAGCCAAACCACCGACCGGGCTTAAGCGGAGTAGGTAAAACCCCCGGCTACCCCAGACTCTTACAAAAAGTGCACCCCTTGGATTCGAACCTAGGACTTGAGCAACCAAATCCTAAGCCTTATGCCATCAAGACACACCCCTTGAAATTCACTAGATTAATAGTGCATGATAGAACTTCTTACTTTCTATCATTTGTTTTGTCAGCTTCAGTAATCCGAGGACCTGGTATGTACTCCATTTGGTAGTCGCCTTTTCCTCTGTTACAGAAGTGTCACAAAATATCAGTGATTACTGATTCAATATATGACAATTAAAACTATGCCTGGGTAAAAGAGAAAGGGACACAGAGAACTGACATTTCATCCAATAAATCATGCCTTACCAATGAAATAAAAATGAGTAGTTATCTAACCAATCACAGTAATCAGATTTTGGATGTCACATGCACATGTTTTTTTTTTTTTTGAAATCGTTGGAAACCCCACCGCCAAACCACTCCTTCCGCACATGCACATGCTTGCCAATGTTAAAAAAGCAAGCTTTAACAACACATGAAAGCAATGTTCCTAAAACCAGAATTGCTTATATTGCGCCTTCTATAAGTATGACAGACCAAAAGAAAGCATTATGATTCACGATTCAAAAAAGACAACTTTAACCCAAGAATCAGCTCTCTCTAAGAAGATAATGTTAACATAATGTTACAAATTGTACCTTCAAAAAATGTTACAAATTGTATTGATGCTTCTGCCTCATGACAGTGCACCCTACTTACAATATTTTAAACAAGATCCAACTCCTGTCCTCAACAGTCCAAGCACAGGAAAATGAAGAAACAGAGGCTTTTTCAAAAACATCTTCATCAAGGATAAATAAGGCAACATGAATAAATTGGACATAATTAGAAATCCAAGATACAAGAGCACTGAATGACTGGGATGTTTTGGGGGGAAGCAAAACAACTGAGATTCAACCCACAACAAAATACGCCAAAATAAAACTAATAGCTCAAGAAAACCTAACAAAGAAGTAAGAATAAGAACATAAGAGGCAGCAACATAACTTACCTAGAATTAGACTTGTCTAAAAATTCATCCGGGTATCTGCGTCGATATTGCTGTCTCCAACGAAACCTGAAACCCACCACCCCCAAACCGAAAACTCGAAATCACAATACACAAGATAAAACAACAAAATCCAGTATTTATGAAGCTAAGCCACATAATGTAAAAGGTTTAGCTTTTCCCGGGTCCCAAATGACGAACTACCAAGTTTAAATATATATATATATAAAATAAATTAATTATCTTAAAATTATAGCGCCAACCAAACAATAATCATAAATCACCGAAAAAAGATTACGCATCTGAAGCCGATAATGTACGAGGATGAATCTATGAAATTTTTACTTAAATTTTCTTAGCAAGTGAATGAAGAAACTCACGAGAACTCCTGAAATGCGTAAACCACAGGGTCAATTTTGGGAATAACAACCGGCAATCTCTCGAACAGTACGGACGCGACGATTTTCTCGGAGCTCGTACTAAACCCTCGCGTCGCCGTGAGAGGTCGAGCCAACGACGTTAACGATCTCCGCATTTTCGACCTACAGATAGCAACACAAGTTTTAAATAGTTAAAATTATTTTTAAGTTTAAATTCATATAATCTTCAAAAAAAAAAAAGTATACATACATATAGAGGAAGGGACAGAGATTTTACTTCTAATTAATATTTTGTTAAAAGTTGCATTAATGTACAGACTACAGAAGCCCTGCTTAAACCCTAAAAAATAGACGAACAGTGAAGACGACGAACAGAGTGATGACGTGTTAACAACAGGAATAAGGATACCAGAGACCGGCTGAGGCGGTGGTTGAGTTGAGGGTTTCTTCTTTCTTGTTATTTTATTTCGTATTTTTATTTTTAAATTGCAACCGGACTTGTCGGTTTTTCTCACCATGGCGTAAATGTCCAAAAAGCCACTGGAAAAACTTTTTTATTACAGGCGCCATATACTTTTTTAGTCTAACAATTGTCTCCTTAATATCTTGTATCATCCGATCAATCTCTTTGGATTCAACAATTGACGGTTAGAGTTAATTCGAGAAAATCAGTCTTCAAATATATTGGGATTTTTATGCCCGATAAGAAAATGTGTTCAAAACATGATTGATTAATAAATTTATGATTCGTTTTTATTCCATGTATGCATTTTGATTTGCTTTATAAAATTCATGAAAATTCTGTGATTATTTATGTAGCTTTAAATTAAACATATATGTATATGTAAAATGTTACATACATATATGCATGGATAAAATTTAAAGAGTAATAATCAAAATTTGTCAATGACTATGATTTGGAGTTGGGAATCTTCAAATCCAAAGTCATAAATACAGTTCATTCCATTATGAATGGTATAGTTCTATCCAGATTATATTATGTAGAGACATATAAACGAATGTATTTTATATAATAAGATTATATTGGACATGACCAGATAAAATTGAAAAGTTCTAATAATTTCCGTTAAATAAAGAACATCAATTTTATCATAATGATGGTCATATATGTGATGATATTAATTCATTGTATTTAGCAGACTCCTATATCATATTAATTTATTCTTTAATTTACTCGGTATGACTTAGTATTTATTACATTTCGTAAACCTTGTATCTTGGGAATGAGTTGAATGAATAGCTGGGAATGCTAACCTGATACACTGGAATCCATCATAAGATTCCCTTGTTTGTTAGTTCAGGACCGAACGATTAGCGCACAAATTCATAAAAGTAATGAGTTAATTGTTCACTTGAGAACTAATGGAAGTCAATGATAAAGATGTAATTGGAGAGGTTAACAGATTTTTTATACCTAGCTCCTTTAAGAATCTGTTATGGATGATCATTGCATAGATAATAATTATATCAATGGACGAATACTTTGAGAAATTCTATAATTCTGAAAGTGTAATTCTGGGTATTTAGTGGAGTTACTCTAGAATTAATAATCTAGTTTGATTAATAAAAGAGTTTATAATTAATCAACGGAATTGTTGGAACTTAGAATTATAGGTCCATCGATCCTCTCGTCGTCTTCTATCACTGTTCGAACGATAATAATTGCGAAGAAAAATAGTTGTGAATTATATAAAATAATTATGAATTATTTTACACTTTAATTATTCCGTATAACTCTTGTTTGAAAATTATGACAAATGTTGTCCTAATATATTTATCAATAGATAATGTATCTATTTATCATATTATGAAAATTAATATTTAATTAATTTGATTAATTAAATTTAAATTTAATGATATAATATTTTCAAAAGTTGAAAACTTTGAAAATTATTATTTTTAATTAATTATCTTTGATAATTTATAGGATAAATATTAAAGGATTTTATTTTGATTTTTTGAAAATCAAAATTGATAATATTCTTTATGGATTTGCTTGTCATTGTTTTGATAAAAACAAAATCAAAAACGTAGGTAAGGATTATAATTTGATTTGATCAAAAATTCATCCAAACTATAAAATAGCGCACAAACGTGAGCTGAGGAGGGGAAGCAATTAAAATTACTTTTTGATCAAAATTCAAAAAGCAACAACCAAAAACGTGAGTGTGCTGGAAAAAGAAAAAAAGTTTTTTTTTTTTTTTTTTTTTTTTTTTTTTTGAGAAAACAAAAAAGAAAATAGCACAAATGGTTCTCTCATGTGTTGAGTACACGAATCTTTCACAATATTAGAGTGTTCTTCGTAATTATTTTCACGCACACACGTGCCATTGGAGGTGATGAGATAAGTCGAGGAAGATCGTGGTTCAAAGAATCGTGATTTATAGAGATCCAGATCTACAAGTATATTTCTGATTTAAGTTCTAAATATTTATGTTATTAATGTACTAGAAAATACGGATCCGGTTTTTATTGTTCACGAAAAATAAAATTTTTTCTGATACTGAACATGATTTCCGCTGCGCATGAAATCTAAAATCAACAAATGGCATCATGAGCGGTCGTATTTATTCTAGTATATTAATAAGAATGATTTATTGTAAATCATTTTAATATGTATGTAAAATAGTAGGCTATGCATTTTTTTAATTATCATGTGATGATGTGTTGGGGTTGACGCAGCGGAAGCTCGCGGCGGAGGGCGAAAAATGGTTAAACATTTTAAAATTTTCCGAGCAAATTAATAAATATCAAATATTTATAATTCACTCAAACAAGTTTAAATATATTATTTATTAACATTTAATAACATAATATATTTGGTTACACGACAAATTATTTTACGAAAATATTTTTCGACAAATCTACGCGTAACGGGCAAACAGTCAAACCGATTGACCAACTGCCGAGCCGGGTCATCCCGAATATTTGGGAAGTGTTCGGTCAACCCTTGGGCTGCCTGAACAGTGCCTAGTTCGCTGGGATCACAGCCGGCACGCAACGGACCCGTTTTGAAGCGAATTTCGCCGTTTTCTCGCGTTTTCCCCCCGAAACAATTTCTGGAATTTATCAACCACCCAATACACATCCAAAATCATCCAAATAACATATTTTTCCATGAAAAATATTCTGTTTTAGATACACAAATCAGATCTGATCCATAAACTTTATTTGTCCATTTTTCATGCCAAAATCTTAATCACAAAATTAATCCAATTAATTTACACCAAATTTAATCACCACAATACAAAGTTCCAAGAACAATTCTAGACAACCTTAGAGTGGTAAAATCACTCTAGAATGGTAATTTCAATTTTAAGATTAATTCTCTAATTAATCTAACTACACATGCTTTATAAAGAAAATAATTAAGGTTTACTTGAACAATCAACACCAAATTTAATCCATATACATATGCAAGATATATATAATTTTAAGACATGTAAAATACATATCAAATACATATTTTTCATGCTTAGAACAAAAAACTAAGAAATTAGAAATTGGGAAGTTTTATTACCTTAATTTCCAAGCTTCTAATTTCTTTGATTTCTTCTCCTTTGGTGTTAATTGAATTGTTTGAAACCTTAATCTATATTTTCTTTATTTTCTCAACACATGAGATGAGGCAAAAGCTTCACAAAATGAAACAAATTTCATTTATATAGAAAACCCTACATGGCCGAATTTTGGGGTTAATTTTACAACAAAATTAATTAATTTTTGTGGCCAAAATCTTGACATCAAATTGATCTTATCCAAAATTGATTTTATTTTGATTTTTGTTAATTAAAAATCCATGTGTCAAATACACATGGTTTGGCAAATCAAAATTTGCCAAACTAATAAGAATATTCCAATAATATTAAATAAATAAATTAATTAATATTTTAATTAATTAATTTAATTAATTAACAAAAATAAAATAATGTCATGGAATAATATTCCAAGAATATCCTTCCATTTTATCATTATTAATAATTAATTAACTAATAATAATAAAACAAGTGTCAAAATTTAATAGGTCAATAATGTGTATCTAATCTAAATTATGTATCGTATACAAATACACATTATTTAATACGCATGTGTAAATTATCAATAATCCGAATTATCCATAATTAATTGCCCAAGTGCTCAATGAGTACACTTCATATTGTGGGACTCTCTAGGTTCAAGTTTATCTATCATGAAAATCATTTCCATGTCCGTAATTTATCCACTCATAAATTACGAGGACCACAGATAATCGAGTTGAACCATCCAAGTCGAAGTCATTGTATATATAATCTCTTTGTCATAGGTTATCCGAATTTTTCCAGAGATATAGATTAAACGTCAAATCTCTGCTATGAACAATTCATGTGTCGCGACATAATTATGATTCTTCATAAATATTCAAAACTCGTTTCCGAATTATACCTCGGCCAATGATTTCAAAGAATCACAAATTGGACACCTAAATCCTGTACACATGACTGGCATATCATCTCTGGATACATCACAGGATATCGTAAGTATCAGTCCATACCCAACGAACAGGCGGAGGTCTGATATTAAAATATCATTGACGTGACTGTCATCAAAGTGTGGATGATATCTCACATATCCACAGTGGTATCACAAGTCAAATGAGCTAATATGCTATTCGACTCGTAAAGATTCCTATTGACGTTGGTGTATCATCTATCAAGAATCTTCAAATGAGTCGTTCAATATTTATCCAATAAATACCTACGTGCCTATATGAGTCTCCAAAGACTCATGGTTTACTGAGATAAATCATTAGAACAATTCTAATATACGACACGTACCGATCTCATGGGTTTACTAACCGACCAGGTATGTAAACCTTGACCTGAAACATTTTAAGAATGAATCATATTGTGACATCTCTCAGTAACAATTGCGGCGCTTTTGCAATTATGTCACAACTATTCATTCTACGGTCATATACGTCTTTACCATATATAAGATTATATTGATGAAAATTACTTAATTTTATTCATAATAAAATATAATGTACAACGTATTTACAATAAATACAACAAAATTTGACGTGCCGAGCACCAACTCCAACATGATGAATGTATGAATATTAATCGTTAATTGTATGGTTGACTTTGGGTTAGGATTTTTGTTTTTGTTTTATATATTAGATATGTAAACTCAAAAAATTAAATGGGTATTTCTTTTTGTAGTTGTAAATTATTTTAATTGTTCGAGATCAAGATCAAGCCAAATTGACGATGGACGAAGATAATATTTTATACAAAATATAATTATTTCCCAAATTTTTTTATTATTACTGCACTATGCAGCAGTGAGACTGCTGCATAGTATACTGCTTCATGAGTAGCAGTCTTACTGCTGCACAAATATACATCAGTCTCGTTGCTGCACATATGTGCAGCAGGAGACTGCTGCAACGAGCAGCAGCCAGCCGCACAGTGCTGTAGTGAGACCGCCCACTGTGCGGCAATATGATAATAATAATAATAATAAAATTTGTGAAAGTCACTTGGGAATTTGATTATATTTTTTCCAAATTTGAGATTAATGTAATTTTATTTTTGGTTGTTTGTAATTTTAGAAATACCCAAATTGTCAACCCGGTTAATATCCAATATTTTTTTTTATTTTATGTGAATTATAAAATGTTTATACGCATGCATATTTTAAATGTCATATAAAATTAGCACAATGTCTACTCTTGCATTATAACATGCCATACATACATGTGCATTTTCATAAATTTATTTATGATATTAAATGGTTTATAATTTGATTATAAATTATTTTAGAATTTTATCGATTTGTCGATTAAATTAAATTTGTAAATTAATTTTAAATCGTTAAAATTTGTAATGTCACAAAATTTAGTTCTAAGCATTTATAATAAATTGTTTATCATGAATAACTTAGATGTTTCATAATGAATTTAGGTTTTATTGGTAAAATGAGTAATTTTATATGAAACAATTAACTTGGTAATTGAAGGCATTTAATATTGATTTCTTGATCTTTTTTTCGCTAAGTTTACAAAACATTAGATGATTTACATATAATTTCTAAACTTAAAATAATGAGTGGGAGCGGGTAGTTTGTCAAAATGTCCTTTAGTCTCCACCATTAGTGCAACATCGTGAAATCTAAGTGGGGCTTTGTGATGGCTTTAGTTTCATCCTCCCTAAGGTGAGTGTTCACTTAAGTTAATATCAATGTTGTACTTCTTTACGATAGGATTTATAAAATGTATTTCATAATTAACTTACCCTAAGGTGGTTATTATGAGTTAAATTTTAAGGATCCAAAACGGTGGGTTACACTCATATGAATGTAGTTAAATGTGTTAATTACATTTAGACCAAAAATCGGTTATTAATAAATTTTGAAAATATGAGATATTTTGAAAAAAAAAATTATTAATTGAGATTGTCTCTATTTTAATAAGCTGTTGTGATCGACCCTAAGGCAACACAATATGCTTATTAAATTTTCCGAGGCTATAGTAGTGCATATATATATATATATTTGTATTTTGCATATGCATCATGCATCATGATTATTATGCCAATTTTATTTTGAATTTTATGCATGGAATAATTTAGAATAATTTTTTAATTATTTCAGAAATATGGCAAATCCAATCTTATCACTGCTTGCTACTGAAAAGATAACTGGTGATATCTTTGCTAAATGGAAGAAAAATATGAATATATTTTTTGTGGTGGATAACCTGAAGTTTGTCCTGATGGAGAAATGTCCTCAAGAACCTGCTGTAAATGCCAACAAAACCATCAAAGATGCCTATGAAAATTGGGTTCGAGCAAATGACAAGGCTCGTTGTTATTTGTTTGCCTCCATATCAGACGTGCTTAAAATAATGTTTGACAAGACAGAGAATGCTTATGAGATAATGGAGTCTCTACAAGGCATGTTTGGTAGACCTTCTGATCAAGCCAAACGTGAAGCAGTCAAGAAAGTCTTGAACTGCAAAATGGAAGCTGGAACCCATGTTTGTGAACATGTGCTAATGATGATTAGTATGATTCATGAAGCAGAAATCAATGGGGAAACTATAGATGAAGGCATACAAGTGGACTTGATTTTGGAAAGTCTTAGCCCGTAATTTATTGAGTTCAAAAGAAATTACTTTTGAGTTATAATTTGACTCAATTACTTAACGAACTCACAACTTGCGAGTCTATATCTGTGGAGAACAAGGTATAATCAAATGTTGCAGAACCTTCTCCCTCTAGCTCTTCTTTAAAGAAGAGGAACGGCAATAATGAGAAAGCTAAGTATTCAAGAGCTGAAGACACAACAGAAAACAACAGTAAAAGAAACAAGCCAAATAACAATCAAGGTAAATCAGATTTACTTGTTACTGAATCTTGTTTAATTGAAGATGATTTATCACCCTGGATAATTGATTCAGTGGTGACTAATTATATTTGTTGTTTCTTACAAAAGCTTGATTCATACACAAAACTTGATGATATGGACTTTACTTTGAGAGTTGGGAAAGTCGCTTTAGTTTCAGCATCAACAATTGGACAAATAAAATTTTCTGTTGAGAACAATAAATTTTTATTTTTGAATAATGTTTATTTCATACCGGGGTTTAATAGAAACCTCATTTCAATTTCTCGACTTTATGAACAATCTTATTCAGTTTCTTTTGATAATAAATCAGTTGTTATTTCAAGAAATAGTTTAAATATTTGTTCTGGTTTTATTGAAAATGAGCTCTATGTGATAAGACCCAATGTTAATTCACTGTTGAATGCTGAAATATTTAGAGTAAAATTGCCCAAAACAAAGAAACAAAAGATTTCTCACACTGATAACACATATCTATGGCGCCTAAAACTTGGTCATATAAATATTGACAGTATAAATAAGCTTGTAAATGATGGTCCTTTAAGAGAACTAAATGTTAGTACTCTACCAGTTTGTGAGTCATGTCTTGAAGGTAAGATGACAAAGAGGCCTCTCTCTGCAAATGGCAATAGGGCCCAAGAACAACTGAAGCTCATACATTCAGATGTTTGCGGACCTATGTCTATACAAGCAAGAGGTGGTTATCAGTACTTCGTTACTTTTGTTGATGATTACTCAAGATATGATTATGTTTACCTAATGCGACATAAATATGAAACTTTTGGAAATTTTAAAGAATTCCAATTCGAAACGGAAAAATAATTAGGTAAATCAATCAAGTGCATTCGATCAGATCGAGGAGGTGAATATCTTGATAATGAATTCAAAGATCACTTATTATAGTATGAGATTTTATCCCAACTAACTGCATCTGGTACACCTCGGTAAAATATTGTAGTCGAGAGGAGGAATCGAACTTTACTCGACATGATTCGTTCCATGTTGAGTTATTATTCACTCCCAAAATCATTTTGGGGGTATGCTATACAAACAACAACCTACATTTTGAATGTGGTTCCATCTAAGTCAGTACCTATAACACCCTTAGAGTTATGGAGTGGCCACAAACCCAGTTTAAGTTACTTTAGTATATGGGGGTGCCCAACATACGTGCTAACGGGTAAGACAACAAAGTTAGAAATGCATTCTGAAGTTTATTTCTTTGTAAGATATGCAAAAGGCACAAAAGGAGGTGTGTTTTATAATCCTCGAGATAATAAGGTATTTGTGTCGACAAATGCCACATTTCTTGAGAATAATTATATGGCAGACTTCAAACCTTAAAGCAAGATAGTTTTGGAGGAATTAAAATCTAATGAGATCAATCAACAACCTGCTAGGATTGTAATTCCAAAGCGAAGAGACCACATCTTCGAGTCAGAACATCTTACCACCTCGTCATAGTGGGAGGATAATACGACTACCTTCTTGATATAGACAAGAAGGTGAAGCACAAGTTGCTATCACTTATGATGGAACAAATGACCCATTGACATATAGATGTGCAATGGAATATCATGACAAAGAGAAATGGCTTGAGACTATGAAACTTGAGATGGAATCCATGTATTCCAACTCAGTCTGGGAGCTTGTAGATCTATCTGAAGGAGTAACTCCTATAGGGTGCAAATGGATCTACAAAAGAAAGAAGGGAGTGGACGGTAATGTAGAGACATTTAAAACAAGGCTAGTGGCAAATGGTTATACCCAAAAAGAAGGAGTTGAAGGAAACGTTTTCACCAGTATCTATGTTGAAGTCCATTTGATTCTTGCTTTCCATTGCTGCTCATTATGATTATGAAATTTGGCAGATGGATGTCAAGACATCCTTTTTGAATGGCTATCTTGAAGCGACCATCTATATGGAGTAACCAAAAGGTTTTATAAGTAAGGACGAAAAGCAAAAGGTTTGCAAATTGCAAAGGTCTATCTATGGACTTAAGCAAACGTCCGGATCTTGGAACATGAGATTTGATGAGGCAATCAATTCTTATAGCTTTATCCAAAATCTTGATGAATCTTGTGCTTATAAATTCATCAAGGACAAGAGAGTGGTCTTTCTAATACTTTATGTTGATGATATTCTACTTATTGGGAATAATGTAGAACTATTATCAGACGTAAAGGCTTGGCTGGCTGAACAATTCCAAATGAAAGATTTGGGAGAAGCAAATTATATTCTTGGGATTCGTCTTATTAGAGATCGCAAGAAAAAGCTACTAGCCCTGTCTCAGGCATTTTATATTGACAAGATGCTTGTAAGATATTCAATGTAAAATTCCAAGAAAGCTAATTTACCTTCCCGTCATGAAGTTGTTCTTTCTAAGAGGTAGAGTCTTTTGACACCCCAATAGGAAGAAGATATGAGACAGATTCCATATGTGTCGGCAGTGGGGAGCTTGATATATGTTATGCTATGCACAAGACCTGATATATGCTATGCAGTGGGAATAATTAGTCATTTTCAGTCAAATCCATGATTAGATCATTGGGTATCAGTTAAGCATGTTCTCAAGTATCTATAGAGAACGAGGAATTATATGCTTGTTTATTCTGGCAGGGATTTGATTCCGATTGGATATACTGATTTCAATTTTTAATCAGATATAGATGATCGAATGTTGATATCTAGATCAATATTTACTCTTGGTGTGGGAACTATAGTTTGGAGAAGCGTCAAATAATCATGTGTTGCTGATTAAACTATGGAATCTGAATATGTGGCTGCTTGTGAAGCTGCCAAAGAAGCGGTTTGGCTCCGAAATTTCTTTACTGATCTGGAAGTGGTTCCAGATATGAACAAGCCATTGGCACTTTATTGTGATAATAGTGGTGCAGTGGCTAATTCCAAAGAACCAATAAGCCACAAGAGATCAAAATATATTGAGAGGAAATATCATGTGATTAGGGACATTGTGCAACACGGAGACGTGTTTGTTTTGAAGATTCCATTTGCAGAGAATCTAGCTGATCCTTTTACCAAGTCGCTGCCTGTGATGAGCGGAAAATATATCATTATTTTCCGCCCCTTTGACCTAATATTTTATATAAATTCTCAGGCTTTGTGAATATTTTTATGTGTTTTGTGTTATTTTACAGATAAATAAAGGTTTGGAAAATACTGGAATCAAATCAGGGCTTAAATGGTGAAAATCATATCAAAAATGGCAAAATTGTAATTTCTCTATTCACGCGTCGCAACGCACACACCCTTCTGCGTCGCGACGCTCATCAATTGTGCATTGTCGACAATTACTGTGCACGCGTCGCGACGCAGATCCCATGCACGTCGTGACAGGCCTCCATTATAAGCATGCCGACAGTTACTGTTCGCGCATCACGATATAGAGCATCTACACGTCGCGATGCGGCGCTCCGCAGACATGTGTCAGGATATCAGAAGAATACGTTGACAGCTCATCGCGTCACGACGCGCAAGGTTATTTGCGTCGCGACACGCAGATGGATTTTTTACCATAAATTGAATTCGATTTCATTAAGAATTTTCATACTTCCCTTAAGTTTCTAATAAGGATCTAAGGACTGTATCTTGTGTGTTTACTTTTGTAATTTAAATTATGTAATTTTATTTTCAGTATAAGTAATCAGTAAGTAGTTTATTTTATTTATTTTTATTTATGTTAGTAGTTAAATTTCCGCTGAGGAAATGGTGAAACTTTTATTATTAAAATTTAGATCAATCTCCTTTAAATTATAATATATAAATTATCTTAAACCTGACTTATTTGGATACCGCCTTTATGGTCGGTTGGACTTAATTAAATGATTTTAACCTGACTAAATTGGATACCACCTTTATGGTCGTTTGGAATTACTTATAATTTGACTTAATCAGGATACCGCCTATATAGTCGGTTGGTAATTATCACGCAAATTTATATATTTAATAAGGGAGATTTCTAAATTAGAAATAGTAAAGATAGATTAATCTCACTTGATTTATAATATGGAAATTGTAATTTAATAATATGGATTAAAAGTTGATTCCGCCTTAATGGCTAGTTTTATTTATATAATATACGGTGACACCGCTTATAAGGTCGGTCTTTAGGTGACAGATGATTACGGCCTATATGGCTGGTTAATAACACCGCCATTATGACTGAATCAACTTAATTGGGTAACACTGACAATTTCTATATTATAATAAAGTGGGATTTCTAAAAGTGGATTCCCTAACCCCCATCATTTTATTTTTATTCTAGGGAAGTGATGAAATATATTATTATCATGCTTAATAATTGATTCAATTATATTATTGGTAATACTTTAGTTTGTTTATTAAATCTTAATCTTAAGCTTAACGCTTCTTGTTGACTGATCACCTATAAGATTGATGTAGTAAACTTAAAATGAACTTGAAAAAGGGATTTTAGGTTTCAACCTTAGATTCAATAGCCCACGATCTCCCTTAAGGATAGATAACCCTTAATAGATTTCCTTACATGATAGGAATATACTGTCGGACGGGGGTAGCCATAATTGGAACTTGAACTTAATGAATTCATGTAACTTGGTTAACATAGACATATGATTAATTGGGTTATTCTGGGTGTTTGCATTTGACCATCGACAGAGGCTTTTGCATATCTTCGTGTTTCAGGTTAATAAACTAATTTATTACACGTATATAAGAGAATCAGTTCATCTTTAGAATAATATTGTGTGGAATCACAACCCTATATATTTATGACTTTTGTTTATTTTCCTTAGTGTAGGCATTGCATTTTCGCATGTGAAACCCGATGATGAGTCCAGTTGGAGGCACTATAAGGATATTGCGGGAAACGGAGGTCGGAAGGGGAAATTCAGAATAAGTACGTCATCAAGTTCATTCCACAAGTTCACTGTCTTCGTTAGTGCTGCGTTCGTTACTTCGTTCGAACCTCAGGCAGATTGCGGACGTTCGTGCCACGTTCTAATTGGCGTTCGAACGGCGTCAGTGTTTCTGGTTTTGCTGCTAGCCTCGTACCCCAGCCCAATTAGCCCCCCAAAGCCCATAAAACACATCCCAAATTAATTAAATTAAACATTAAATATTAAATAAAATATTCAAACCATTTACCTATTTAAATAAAACACAAAATATAATCATACCTATTAAAGATAAATCAAAGATATTGACTTCCTAACTAAACAAATCACATACTAAATTAAAAAGATGTCATGCCTAATTAAAATCAATCATAACCAATTAAATATTTTGTATTCCTAATCTAAACCAAATTTGTCCCCCCTCAATCTTTGACTTTCCTTGCTCAACACCAAATCAAATCCTCTTTTAATGCCAAAATCCATTCCTTGTGAGACAACGTGAAGCCCTAGCCCTTCTCTATATAAACAACCCCTAACCTAGCCACCCTCCTCTCTCGAATCTCTCTAGCCCACGCCCAAGACATCGAATCTCTCTAGCTCATACAGAGAACTCACAGAAAAAATCACAACACAAAGAGCTTTAGCCACTCACGGTAATAGCAACAAGAAGAACACAACCATTCCCCTCATCTCCTCCACTCCATAACCGAAAACAGCACCCTTCCTAAACCTCTCATTCCCCTAATCACCGAAAATCACACCTCCATACAGTAGCCCGAAATCACCTTAAAACATCAGCAAAAATACCCCAAAACAGTCCCAAAATCCCTTAAAACAGCAACCTAAACTACACTTATAATCCTTGAAATAACCATACAAAACCACACTAAAAGAACCACGAAAAATACTCGAAACAGTCCACTAAAACAGTAAGCAGAAATACAGAGGAAACGGCAGCGAAACCACAAGGAAACAACAACAAAACGGAGTCGAAACAGTAGCTTGAGTGGCCGAACAGCGAAGGAAAAGGCAAACCAGTGAACCAGAAAAGTTGCGGAGCTTTACCCCTTCCGATCTTCGTGAAACGCGAGTCCGAGAGACGGCTTAAAAGGTTAGACCTGAGGGTACTTTTCACACTCATATTTATGTAATTTTTGTTATTTATTTTGACTGTGTTTTACCTATTTGTGGAATATTGTTTGTGTATGATGTGTGTTGTGGGTATTGGATGAATGGAAGGGTGTCATCTCTTGTGGTATATCGGATGGAAACCCAGACGTAAATTCTGTAGCCGAATCCGAACGTACGGTAGTGCGGTTTGTACTTGGGATACAACTCCACGTACCACTTGAGTAAACGGCACCTTCTTTTGTTTCATGTTGGTTTGATCTATCTATTTTTTTTTTGTTACTTAAATTCTGCATGTTGCTTATTTGTGTATGATACGATCGAGTGCATGGGCTCAGTAAGTGCGATGAAAGGTCCCCTAATTGGAGGGGTTAAAATCCTTCACCACGATGCTTTGCCGCACCGATTGATGTGTGTTCGGTTGAATGCGAGATACGTTCAACCGGGCATACTAAGTTTGATATGATTGTCTTTATTTTCGTATGCATGATTCAATCGAGCGCATGGGCTTAGTAAGTGTGATGTGAGATCCCTTATGGAGAGGGGTTAAAGCCCTTTACCACGATGCTTTGCCGCGCCGGTTGATGTGTGTTCGGTTGAATACAAGAAACGTTCAATCGGGCACACTACGTTTAATATTATTGCTTTTAATTCTTTGTATGCATGATTCAATCGAGCGCATGAGCTTAGTAAGTGTGACGTGAGATCCCCTATGGGGAGGGATTAAAGCCCTTTACCATGATGTTTTGCCGCGCCGGTTGATGTGTATTCAGTCGAATGCAAGATACGTTTGATCGGACATATTGAACTTGACATTGTCATCTTTATTCTTTGTGTTGCATGCATCAGGTCTGGTTCCGTTCGAACACGTTCTCGGACGCTACACGAACGCGAACCTTCTGTTTACCGTTCGAACGCGTTCTCGAACGCTACGCGAACACACACACACTTTCTTAGTCTCATAATGCATCATGTCTGGTTCCATTCGAACGCGTTCTTGAACGCTATACGAACGCGAACCTTCTGTTTACCGTTCGAACGCGTTATCAAATGCTACGTGAATGCACACACAATTTCTTTGTGTTGCATGCATCAGGTCTGGTTCTGTTCGAACGCGTTCTCGAACGCTACACGAACGCGAACCTTCTGTTTACCGTTCTAACGTGTTTTCAAACGCTACACGAACGCGCACCCACTGAACTGAGTCCTCTTCATTAGATTTCACGCATAGTTTTCCTAGTAGCTATCCCCACATGTATGAATACAAATGTGTTTAATGTATTACAATTCATATGCTTATGTCATGATAACATTTGAGTATTATTTCTTGTGGTATATCGGATGGAAACCTAGACCTAAATTCTGTAGCCGATTCCGAATGGATGGTAGTGCGGTCTGTACTTGGGATACAATTCCACGTACCACTTGGAAAAGTGCCTACATGTATGCTTGTATGTTTAGTATGTATGCTTGTGTTTCCTTGAACATGATATGCCAATGAAGTTGTATGTTCGTTGCTACTTTGATGCAATCTTAGATGTGAAATGCATGTAAATTTAGGTGTAAATTTCATTTTTTGCGCATTTGGATTTGAAAGCATGATACTCTTGGAAATAAGTGTTACTTAAGCTTGATTAAATTATAACATAAATCCTTTCATTACAAGTGACATAAGTAAGGGACCATTCCGAACCCAACGGTTTGAGGTCTTCCCTTGCGAGGGGTGAGTGCGGCCTTAAATCTCATTTTCCCGGTTCACACCGGGTGGCGACTCCATTATTCTGTGGTTTAGTCCCCCGTGGCTACTCCGTACTCCCGACTAGGCCGCGAGCCTAGGACAACATGTGTCGCCCAGATTCCTGTGTTCCCACACTTAGTATTTTCTTTTGTGTATTTTATTTATTTATTATTCAGAAAATCCACATTCAACCAACCAATCAAGCAATCATCCCCTTCTCTATTTAATTAGATACCTGCAAATAAATAGAATCAATAATTAATAACAACAGTAGAAATTAAGTCCCCGGGGGATCAATATTTTTATACTACTTGAGCGATACGTGCGCTTGCGTTACGTGTGTGATTTCACCGATCAGCCTGCAAAGAGTTTTGAGGGGCATCTAGAAGGATTTAGGGGGGGGTTAGAGACATGTCTCATTTGTTTAGGGCAAGTGAGAGTTTGTTGGGATTTTTATGCCCGACAAGCAAATGTATTCGAAACATGATTGATTAATAAATTTATGATTCGTTTTTATTCCATGTATGCATTTTGATTTGCTTTATAAAATTCATGAAAATTCCGTGATTATTTATATAGCTTTAAATTAAACATATATGTATATGTAAAATGTTACATACATATATGCATTGAAAAAATTTAAAGAGTAATAAAGAGTAATAATCAAAATTTGTCCATGACTATGATTTGGAGTTGGAAATCTTCAAATCCAAAGTCATAAATACTGTTAATTCCATTATGAATGGTATAGTTTTATCCAGATTATATTATGTAGAGACATAGAAATGAATGTATTTTATATAATAAGATTATATTGGACAATACCATATGAAATTGAAAAGTTTTAATTATTTCCGTTAAATAAAGAACATCAATTTTATCATAATGATGGTCATATATGTGATCATCTTAATTCATTGTATTTAACAGACTCCTATATTATATTAATTTATTCTTTAATTTACTCGGTATGGCTTTATATTTGTTACATTTCGTAAACCTTGTATCTTGGGAATGTGTTGAATGAATAGCTGAGAATGCTAACCTGATACACTGAAATCCATTCATAAGATTCCATTGTTTGTTAGTTCAGGACCGAACGATTAGCGCACAAATTCATAAAAGTTATGAGTTAATTGTTCACTTGAGAACTAATGGAAGTCAATGATAAAGATGTAATTGGAGATGTTAACAGATTTTTTTATACCTAGCTCCTTTACGAATCTGTTATGGAGGATCATTGCATATATAATGACTATATTAATGGACGAATACTTTGAGTAATTCTATTCTGAGAGTGCAATTCTGGGTATTTAGTAGAGTTACTTTATAATTAATAATCTCGTTTGATTAATAAAAGAGTTTATAATTAATCAACGAAATTGTTGGAGCTTAGAATTATAGGTCCATTGATCCCCTCGTCGTCTTCTATCACTGTTCGAACGATAATAATTGCGAAGAAAAATAATTGTGAATTATATAAAATAATTATGAATTATTTTATACTTTAATTATTCCATATAACTCTTGTTTGGAAATTATGACAAATGTTGTCATAATATATTTATCAATAGATAATGTATCTATTTATTATATTATGAAAATTAATATTTAATTAATTTGATTAATTAAATTTAAATTTAATGAGATAATATTTTCAAAAGTTGAAAACTTTGAAAAATATTTTTTTATTGAATTATCTTTGATAATTTATAGGATAAATATTAAAGGATTTTATTTTGATTTTTTGAAAATCAAAGTTGATAATATTCTTTATGAATTTGCTTGTCATTGTTTTGATAAAAACAAAATAAAAAACGTAGGCAAGGATTAGAATTTGATTTGATCAAAAATTCATCCATACTATAAAATAGCACAAAAACGTGAGCAGAGGAGGGGAAGCAATTAAAATTACATTTTGATCAAAATTCAAAAAGCAACAACAACAACAACAAAACGTGAGTGTGCTGGAAAAAGAAAAAAAAGTTTTTTTTTTTGGGAAGAAAATATCACAAAGGGTTCGTCTCATGTGTTGAGTACACGACTCCTTAACAATATTAGAGTGTTCTTCGTAATTATTTTCATGCCCACACGTGTCATTGGAGGTGAGGAGATAAGTCGAGGAAGATCGTAATTCAAAGAATTGTGATTTATAGAGATCAAGATCTACAGGTATATTTCCGATTTAAGTTCTAAATATTTATGTTATTAATGTACTAGAAAATACGGATCCAGTTTTTATTGTTCATGAAAAATAATTTTTTTTCTGTTACTGAACATGATTTCCGCTGCGCATGAACTCTGAAAACCAACAGAACAAATCTTCCTCAACTGTGAATTTATTTGGTTTGAAGGGAAAGGAAAATGAGAAAACACACAGATGATTTAACGTGGTTCGGCGGAATGGATCCAACCTACATCCACTGACACAAAAGGAATAAGTACTTTTATTACCACCTCGGGTCAACCAGCCTCTTTTCTCATTCTAACTCGAGATTTTTTTTTCTCTCTATTGCAAGTTACAAGAGCGCTTAGAATAAAATTGACCAACCAACCAACCATTTACAATGAACCTTCAACCTCTTTATATATTAGGTCAAATTCTACTATTACACCAACTCGTGATGTTAGCCACGTTACTAAGCCATTATTACATAGGTTCTCTTCCCCAATTACCCTACGAACAATAGCTCAGCCGTCTGACAACGCTATTCTCTGCCATCTGAACTTCATTAAATTGCTCATTCTTGGTAACTGTTACACACTCTGCCCATGTGCCAGCCTGTATTCCAACCATTCACGCGGTTGCGTATATCAATCAATAATCCTGAAGCTCTCTTTCATCCCATCAATCGTTGGCCTACTCTTATCCCATCAATCTTAGGGAAACTCAAACCCCCGGTCTAAGAGTATAAGGTAGCGTCCCCGACCCATATCCTCAGGTCGGTATATCGAAATAAACGAAGCTCTTCCTTGCATCTACCAGAAGGTCGGGTCAGTAGAAAAGTCTTTACTTCCCCCACCTTATCTTCAAAAAGGTCAAGCTTGCACTGAGCCCATTTTTTATATAGAAATATTGAGAAGTAGTTTCCCCTGATGACAGCTTGAACTGTTATGATTTTCTTCTGACTTGTATCTTCTAATGATCACCTTCCTCGGGTATATGTGACTTGTGCCTTGGCTGGTTCATCTTGAGCTCCCTTCATCGTACTTGAAGGCCAAAATTGGAATCCTCGGGTCGGTATTCAAATACAGCTGATTCTGATCCAATTATCGGGTTAGACACCTCTTGGTCTTAGGTTTGAGCCTTCTACTTAGAAAAGACTTTGGGCCCCATCTTGACAAGTGAAATCCCCTTAATACCCTTATTCGTATTTCAAATCTTCTCGGGTCCAAAAATCACCATCAACATGATGGAAATTAAATTCCTCAATAGATTTGAGACCCAATCTAATTGCCTCTGCTTCTGCTTGTTCAATGTCGTAACTGGAGATGTATTGCTGAATTGTAACTGTTAGGAATTCCCTTTTACTGTTTCTAAAAACTGCCCCAAGTCCCCATTTATTATGCTCCATGATCATTGAGGCACCCTCATTGTCATTAAAGCTCTGTTTAAGAGGGGGGGCTTCATTGCTTATCTGTAGAGGTAGCCACCGGTCCGGTTTGGTTTCAAATCGGAACCGAAACGACCGGTTTCCGATTCCACAAGTGTGGAACCGGAATCGGAACCGAACTGAACAGTTCCGATTCCATTCCGTTTTTTTAATAGTGCATAATAGAACTTGTTATTTTTATCATTTGTTTTGTCAGCTTCAGTAATCCGAGGACTTGGTATGTACTCCATTTAGTAGTCGCATTTTCCTCTATTATAGAAGTGTCACAAAAGATCAGTGATTACTGATTCAGTATATGAAACTTAAAACTTCACTTCAATTATCTTTCAAAGTTTTGTTGGTTTAAATCTAGGTCCCAAGATCATACAAGACATGAAAACCATGCATGAATACACCAACGAAGATAGCGGAATACTCACATTGGTTGGTTGAGTCGATTTGAAGATGATTGAAGCCAAAATGCTCACTGTTTTGGCGCATGAACTGCAGCAGTCCATTGTCCACTTTTTCAGATTTTGAGCTGAGAAAACGGAGCTCCAAGCCTCGTATGACGGATCCCGGCTCATGGGTGAACCTCCCTACCACCTTCGCAAGACTCGTAAGTGTGCTAGCACTTGAGTTTTTGCCACAAAAACCCACTCTTGCCTCCCTATAGCTCACGGCATTTCTGGTTCAAAACCAGTGAACACTTTTCTGTTTTTGGCGTGAGAGAAGAGAAAGAAATGTGAGAGATGAAGTTGTGTTAAGTTATTACAAAAGTTGTAAATCATTTTGTTTATATATTTTCCAAAAAATATTAAATGATTTACCAATTAATTTAACTTTCAAAAAGTTAAACAAATTGAATGTAATAAGCTTGAGTGTTCCACACTCCAATGTCAAAAGTCCATCAAGTCACATCTACTTTAATAAAGTGATATGTTGTGTGTCTTTCACTCAATCCATCAATCAAATCAATCACTCAAAGTGACTTTTGATTTGACGCTTGATGTGA
Source organism: Zanthoxylum bungeanum (assembly GCA_019454045.1). Classification (NCBI taxonomy): domain Eukaryota; kingdom Viridiplantae; phylum Streptophyta; class Magnoliopsida; order Sapindales; family Rutaceae; genus Zanthoxylum; species Zanthoxylum bungeanum. Next base: position 206,726 of record SKCR01042568.1, read on the forward strand.
CGATTGATTTGACGCTTGATGTGACTTGCGTCTCCGCACTCGAATTCGAAATTCGAATGCGCTCGCAATCACACTCGGGCTCGGGTTCGCTAATTCCAAATTAACGATTTTCCGTCGCGTCGTAATTAAATGATTACACCTAGCGAATTCACCATTCACGTCGCTAACGAATTAATTCTAAATTAATTCGTTCGCCCGAATTAAAATCTAATTTTAATTCCGCGTCGAAATCTAATTTCATTTAATATATCAAATATATTAATTTACCGATTAATTCAAATTAATCGTTATCTCTCTCTAGACGATATTTTATCCTAGATAAAATATCTCCGTAATTAATCCTAGATTAATTTTCTCTCTCTTCTATATAATCCCAGATTATTCAAGAGTGCGAGTTGTGCGTCATCGGTGGATTATCGGGAAGCGACCCATGAGATCTCCGGATAAGTTGGCAGTAAATACGGTCGTCGGAGTATCCGAATCACGTACGTACCAAGTACTATGTTTTACCGATTTACGAGACAAGGTCGACTCCTAGCAAAACACCAAGTCTTCCCAATTCTCCGGACATATCCATTTAAGAATATTAAGATCTGTATCAAGCGTAGTATACTATTGTATTGTGCGTATCGGCCCAGTATCGGATAGTCACGTGTTAGGCCTGGGGCTGGATAAGTGTCTGCCCCGTACGAAGCACATGTCGGATGTCTGGTAACTAGTCTCTATAATCGGATATACATGACCTGTCATAATATCCCGATGGCCGCGCAGCACTTAAGAGCACTAATACCGTATCCTGCGTGACATCATCTCCACTATGACTGGAGTGATACTTCCGTCTTGACATCACACCAATACACTACGACTCTCTGATAAACCCAGAAGTGGTGTACGCAGAACCGGTTAAAGCCTGTACCACCAAGACCAAAGTTTATCGATTATCGTAAGTATTAGCGATGTAAGTCTCAGGTTAAGACTATACACACCTACCTTGATTTCGGCCTCCCATAGACACATAGTCATAATACCAATGGGATTCCGAAGGGTCTATCCAGAGCGAAGCTGTTTCCTGTACCATCAGTGAAACACGACCTCCTATCGCACTTGCATAACTCTCCAACACTTATATATATGAGAACTATGCTGTTGTGCCCTCACAACGCGCACAAGTGCAATACTAGCCTATTCTGCATTATCGATGTCCATTCTCGATAATACTCCGGCTAGGGATATTTAATGATTAATCCTTCGGGGACTGATACTGTCTCATATCATTCTCAGTCCAGGAACTAATCATAGGGACCTCTCTTCATTTATATATCTATGGTGATCTAATCACAATTTGATGAGAGTGCAATTTCCTTGTCACATAGTTAATTTGCTACAACAACACAATGATCTGTGCAAATAATGACGCTATGGGTCATTTTGTCCAACAAGTTTCACTGCATTTGTAAGAGATACATGGGCAAAAGAGAAAGGGACATAGAGAACTCTTTATGACATTTCATCCAATAAATCATGACTTACCAATGAAATAAAGATTAGTAGTTATCTAACCAATCACAATAATTAGATTTTGGATGCCACATGCACATTACTTTTTTTGGGAATCGTTGGAAACCCCGCCGCCAAATAACCATTTCTGGGCTTAAGCGGAGCAGGTAAAACCCCAAGCTGTCCCAGGCTTTTACAAGAAACGCACTCCCTGGATTGGAACTCAGGACCTCAAGGTGAGATACTGAACCTTACACTACCAAACCACACCCTTTCACATACTTGCCAATATTAAAAACACAGACTTTAACAACACATGAAAACGATGTTCCTAAAACCTGAATTGGTTATATTGAGCCTTCTATAAGTATGACAGACCAAAAAAAAAGCATCATGACTCCAAAAAGATAACTTTAACCCAAGAATCAGCTCTCTGTAAGAAGATAATGTTAAGTTGTTAACATAATGTTACAAATTGTACCTTCAAAAAAAAGATTATGAATTGTATTAATGCTTCCGACTAATGCCAGTGCCCCATACTTACAATATTTTAATCAAAATCCAACTCCTATCCTCAACAGTCCAAGCATTTGAAAATGAAGACAAAATTTTTTTTTTCCAAAAACATATTCATCAGGGATAAATAAGGCAACATGAATAAATGAGACATTATTAGAAATCCAATATACAAGAGCACTAAGTGACTGAGATGTTTTGGGGAGAAGCAAAACAACTCAAATGATAGCCTTAATTATTGTTTCTATGAATTAAGAACATTCACCATTTTGGTCATGCTAAATAATACACGCATGCATATGATGTAAACACCAAAGCATTCCAAGCATTTGCGTGAAAAATAAGTGCACAACGAGTCAAGGCTGAAGACCTTATTTTATGAGCGGGACACGGCCAAAGAAATTCCATCTCATGTCACACCAAGTCCACAAAATAATTGTTCAAACCCAGTGCCACTAGGACCTGAAAATAAGCAATATTGGTTTGATGCTATAATATTCCCCCATAAATATGTGCTCTTAATAAAACTCTTTCGAGTGAATGATTTTTGCTCTTATCTTTTCATATTGGCACATCGTCTCTTTTGCATTTGAGACTCAGTTAATCTGTTTTTTTTTTAAAAAAAAGACAACATAAGTCATCTAGTCAAAGGTCACACTATTTAGTGAGCCAAGTATGACGGAGATTAGACTACCAGTCTAAAAACTTATACATGCGACCAAAATTCAAGACATAAAAACATGTATGTAAAATACAAGCACAAGATATACTAAGGATTTCCATCACACACACCCATCCACATAAAGCATCAAGAAAAATAAAAATATATTATACATGCATAACCATATATCATACATTCTAGGATCACATGCAACAAACTTTTCATGCTCTATCAAACCACAAAATATTTTTGGTCTTTTTCATTTTATATTTTTTTTTTTGTATTTTTTTCTTTTAGCACAAAAATAATAAAAAGACATAACATGACTTGTCATTATCTAATGGTACGTGGAGTTGTATTTCCGAGTGTAGATCATACTACCGTCCATTCAGAATTGGCTATGAAATTTATGTCCGGGTTTCCATCGTATATACTAAGGGACATATAACAAAAACACACACACCTCCATATGCAATGAAAACAAATAAATACAATCGTGCATAAACATAAAACACACACACACACACACATGCAATGGGAAAATTGAATGCAACATCTACGGTGAGACATACCGAGGTGAAATCTCATTGCGCCTTTTAGAATCAAGGTTATTAGTTCCATTTTTATTGGCAATGTCCGTAACAAAACAAGTTCAATTGAGTTGTAATAAGTCTTGAAGAACTTGGAGCAATTGGACTGATTTTTGGCAAAGCTGTGCATGAAGATCAGACATGCGTTTGTACTGCGTTCGTTGAAGCATACGAACGTGTGGCGTTAGTGTCACGTTCGTTATTGGGTTCGAACGAAACTTGGCAGAATGTTCCCGTGCTTGGTGCGTCCTTTAGTGCGTTTGATCGAAACCTTCCAGAGAGTACGCGTTCGACATGCGTTCAAGTGGTGTTCGAATGCCCGTGCAGAACTGAGTTATTCTGGACGCGTTTTTAACCTATTTTGCTATTGGGAAGCCTCTCTTTTTGCCCTACATATATAAAGAACATATAGCCACCATCACCAAATGTTGAAAACATAATCCTTTGAGCCAAAAACATTCTTAGCTTTTCAACCTTCATGTTAATCACCTTGAAGACTCTTTTGAATCTATTGTCTTTGTTTTTTTGGTGATACCAATCTTTGATTTACCGTCAACACAACTAAACCCAACTTCCTAAGCCTTTAAAGTTATTTAGGAAGAAGATTTTCAGTCGGAGTTCCAGTGTTCAGAGTTGCAGAGTTGATCCACTCAGAGACTTTAGAAGTTCTAAAGAAAACTGTGGGATATAGGCTCAAAGAGTTCTTCGAGTTCTTACAGTCTAGAGGTACTAAATTCGGTGGAGTTACCACCAGTGTTCTAAAACGCGTTAGGCGCTAGTCGGGCGGCGACCCAGCGCCTAGCGCCTAGGGCGCCTACGCGGGGCCTAGGAAATTAATCGGAAATAGAGAATTTTCATTATTAGGTTTAAGATTTGGTGTGATTTTGACAAATAAATCATAAGGAAATGAGTAAGATTTATAGATGGTCAATTTGATGAGAAACTAACAAAAAATAAAGAAATTACAGTTTTTTTTTAAATTAGGGTTTATGCATCAAATTGGGGATTTTTAAAATTGATAAGTTAGAGAGTTAGTTTTGTAAAATTGAGGTTATGGTTAGGATTATGGTGTAAAATTCAATCAGAAAACATTTTCAATTTCATATTTCGAGTCGGTCAACGGTGGTTGACCGCCGTTGATCGAAGAATTTCGCGATCATAATTTGCCGAAATGGGCAGAAAATACCGCCCATTCCGGTGAGTGCCTGGCCCCAATGATTTGGGGCCAGGCGCGGTGGCCATAGACCGTCGAGCCTAAACGCGCCGCCTAGGCGGCGCATTTTAGAACAGTGGTTGCCTTCATAAGTCTTTTACCATCACTGTAAGTTTTTCTCTATATAGTGGATTTGGGCCGGTAGTCGAGATACTCAGAATGGTTTTTACTCGCACGAGTTTTCCAATTCGTCACCAAAATAACTTGTGTTGATTTTGTGTGGCTGATTTATTTTCTGTTTTAATATTCTGTTTTGATTTATTGCTATTAGAATTAAGGGTGTTTGTTGAAAAACCATTGTAATAATATTTAGGACTTGTCTTAAAATATTGTGATATATTCCGCATAGGGTCAGAACCTTAGATTCAGAAGTCATTCAGAAGTTAATGAATTGCGTCTGTTTAGTTAATGCAGAAACTTGACGAACTAGATTTGAAGAATCAAATCTGGGTGAAACACTCTTACGTATTTTCTTTTGTTTATACAATAAGAAGCACTTAGGCCTAATGTGTCTTGATTTTCTACATTGATGGCAAACAAGTACAAACCTCGGACGGGATCGAGGTCTACCA